>BPLR01012536.1:0-144898 GCA_021605095.1 Caerostris extrusa
AGAGTAGTACTACGAGGGTGCATGCTATCACGAAATCAAAAGAATGCAGATTGTTGAATAACGACGAAGAAAACTGCTATGCTATTTATTAAGAAATTTTTAAATTTTTTTCAATGAAAAAAAAAAATCAACATTTTTCAAGATTTTCATTGCGATTCCATGTCAAATTAAATAGGATTGATACATTTATGAGTAACTAATAAGAAAAATTTTACCATGAAGTATAATATTTTAAGGTTTTAAAGGAATGTTAAAGTCACATTTAATGGAAAAATCTGTATCTCGCCGTACGTGAAATACATTAATTCAACTATAGTTTTGAAGCAAAACAGTTAATAAAAAGTTTTCAGTATGACAAATCAGCAGAAATTTTGCAGCATAAAAGTAAGAAATGTAGTTTCTAAACAAAATAAAAACTTCATTATTTTTATATATTTTTATCTAATTAGACTTTCAAAAATAAATAAAATATATGCACGTTTTAAACAAACTGATAACTCAATGTTTTAGAAGATTTACAGTTTTATTATGGGTCTTATTCATAATAATCTGTAGGTTTCTGGTTAGGTAGTTTGTTTTTAAAATATAATAAAATCAAATATTTGGGAAAATTTGATTTATACATAACTATTTAAACATGCATTTAAGAACAAAATAAACACGATTTTGTCATTATAAAGTGATTACAAAATGAGTTTGCCATTATAAAGTAATATTACAAAGTGATTTTGCCATTATTAAGTGATATTATTACTTCTGTGCATAAAATGAATTTATTTTAAATATTTTTTTTATATCATCTTACAAATCCTGATTTTGACAAAAGAAATAAACAAATTACAAATAAAATCATTGTGGATTTTCATCAATGCACTTTTTATTTTAATTCTTAATATTCAAACAAAAAGTTACTCCTCATAAAAAAGGAAAAAAAAATAATAATAATAAGCTTTGATCTTTAATTATCTGTGACACACACACATGAAGAAAGCCAAATGGAGAGAAAAATTTCTTTCGACATTTTAAGTTATCTAACAAAAATAAATTTAAAAACTCCTTTCTTAGATCTTTATAATTTCTCCACATTTCTGTCCTTGAGTTGTTAATACTTTTGAGTCTAAAGATTTGATAGTTTGGCCTAGACTGTGTTTCTAGAATATAAACTGAACTCGTGCCAAATTTAAAATCGCCTCCTAGCGTCATGGTGTGCTTGGCATACGCCTAACCCCTGCCAAGAGTCGTAACTCTTTTGATAGTAAAAAGAAGAGGACCCCATTACACGTCTTTTTACTGTTTTTTCCTGTGCTTCGTCGCTGCATTTCTGTTGAACATGCCTTTTGGTCATTAGTAGATTTTTTTTTTTATTATATTTCACTCGTAAAGTGGTTATATATCATTTGTAAATAGAAAAAAATTCGTGTTCCTTTAGAGAAATAAATGTTTTTGTTAAAGAAATTTAAATCCTAAAAAAAATGAATAAACGGATTTTCTTTTCTAGAACTTTTAATCATATTAAGTGGAATTCATTATGGTTTTTTAAACAAATTTTCTTTTTAGTAGATGCGAAATTAAATTACAGCATGATTACTAAAAATTTAGTATTTGGGAATTTAAAAGAGCTTCAGTTGTTTGCAAAAAATGTTTTTTTATAAAATGCTACGATTTTATATGTATTTTATAGTGTCTTATTTATTTAAGCATTAAAAAAATACGAAATTCTTAAAGTTATGTGTGTTTAATGATTTTCTTTAATTAAAACTTTAGCAATTTTTTTTCTCAGATTTAATTTAACATTCATTTAATGATTTTAAATCTATAAATGATTTAGAATAAAGAAACTCGTAAAATCTTTTCAATTTTGTAGAAAGTACTTGCGATTCTCAAAAACATATGCAGAATTCAATTAAACATTTTTAGATGCTTGACTACTATGGCAGCTGCGTTATCATTTTCAGTGTTAGCTTTATACCTATCTAATATAGAATTTTATACAAACAATTCAATCTAATTTGTGATGGACATAACATCAATAATAAAAATACCTTTATCTATGTCCATTTTATTGGAGAATCTTATTTTGCATGAAGAATTTCTGATGCACATAACATCAATAATAAAAATACTTTATCCTTCTCAGACCTATGTCTATTTTATTGGAGAGTCTTATTTTGCATGGAGAATTCGTTTCCAGTGATAAAAAAATGCAAAATTGTCATAAACGAATATTTTGTAACAGAAATTATAGAATAAAGTTTTATTTTCCATTTGCATGAATTGATATTATTATTTTTATGTCATTAATGTATTTTTACAAGAGAAATCTTTGTCTACAATATTATTTTAGTTGATTTTTGTAAAGAAGAAATAATACTATTACTTATTTTTTTAATATTAGCCTCAGATCTGTTAAAAATTGGTTAAAAAAGGTTGGTTTGGGTCTCTATAAATTAAAAAGGAGATAACAATATTTTAAAAATTTAGTGAACCTTTATTTTAATATTTATTTTATAAATTGAGTTTTGCAAGGAGAAATATTATAATTTGATATTTTTGTATTGTGTTATTCTCACGGCACCTGAATATATTTTGTCTTTGATTTTAATAATGATTCATTTTAACTAATTTTTATTTCCCATTGCAGGAGCTGTCAGCTTTAGTGATACACCTAGGATTCAACATGCTCCGGAAGGTGATACCGGAGTAGTCCTGTGCAACGTTAAAGCTGATCCCAAGCCTGTTGTCAATTGGTACTTTGAAGGAACTAAGATTTCTAACGGTAAACCTACTGCTGCTTATTTTTGTTCATTAGTAAATAAACAATTCCTGTTACACGCGCAGGATATTTAATACGATGAGTGGTACTTATGTGGCACGATTATTCTTTTATTATATATTTGATTTCTATAACTAATGTTAGTGAGCTTAAAATATTGCCAATTCTTCATCAAGATATCTTTTCAGATTCAGGCCGTCCCCGTACTGCAGTTTCTTTTAAATCTATTTGAAAGCTGAGCTATGTGAAAACTATTTATTCATTTAATGCGCGGTTAACATGGAGTAAAAGAAATTTTTTTAGTATTGGAAGTGTTTAATTACCAAACAAAAAATGTTGTCAGTTCTTTACTTATAAGTTAGCTTGAAATTAGATAAAATTAAAATTGAATTAGGGAAACAATTATTGGCATGTTGTTGTTCTAATGCAGCTGGCAATACAGAGATAGTTAATTTTTATGCCATAAACAAGGACTGCACCATTGTTACTTATTTAGCTCTACGTAGCTTGAAGATATGCTGCAGACGCGAGTAATACTACCCCCCACAACGCTCTACGATCATAGTTGGGGACCTACGGCTTAAAAGTGGATTCCGAACCACTGTAAACATTCATGGCACCGCGGGACTCGAACCCGAAATCTGTGGTACCGAGCGCCAGACCGCTAACTACTCGGCCATCAGGCCCCTTATTGGCACGTAATTGGTTGAAAATGAGCCTGATGGCCGAGTGACTAGCGCTCTGGCGCTCGGTATCACAGTCTCCAGGCTAGAGTACCGGCGGCGCCATGGATGCTTGTAGTGGTTCGGAATACGCTCTAAACCGTAGGTCCCTGTCTAATATGACTGCGTAGGGCGTAGGGCTGACAACCCTATCCAGTAAAAAGGAAACATTTCCTGCCTCGAAATGCACTATTAGCTGACGTCCTTTGCCCACCAAGGTGCGGTTATGCCAATGAAGAAGAATTGTTTGAGAAAAATAAATTCGGATTTTTATTCTATTTTATAACAACAGAAAAACGTATTTTAAATTAAATAAAATATTAAAGTAAATAAAAATAAATAAATAAAAATAAAGTAAATAGACGAAAAATAAATAAATAAAATATTAAAATAAATAGACGAAAAATTAAATAAATAAAATATTAAAGTAAATAGACGAAAAATAAATAAATAAAATATTAAAATAAATAGACGAAAAATTAAATAAATAAATAAAAATCCGCTAATTTAAAATTTAAATGAAATAATAAACCAAAGATTTAAAAAGTAATATTTTGCTATAAATAAATATAAAATAATAATAATAATAATTACTTTCTTTAAATTTTATAAAATTTCGTTGTAACGAAAACTTTACGATTCGCTGTTCCTTGCTTTTTCGATATTATTTTTGAAAATTATTAAAAGAACAGATTTTGATAACTATAAAGATAAACAGATTGCACAATTAAAAGCGTTTCTTTTGACTGAGAAAACATAATTGTTTAAAAAAACTAGTTATTCAGCTTAGCAAAGTTTGACATCATTGCTTATTTAAAATTAAAGATAGTGATCTCACATTGTATTGCGAAAAGTATTTGAATAACTCTTTTGAAAGACATTTCTTACTCACTTTGATGGTTTTTTAGAATATAATTAAGCTTTGAAATACTTAAAAAGTAAAAAGGATTTAAACTATTACTTTAGGGCTAAATAAGGTTAATAGGCCAAAGATTATTAAAAAATTATTGGAGTACAAAGGATAATATTTAAATTTAATAATACACGATACGTTTCATCATTTGAAAACTTTGAAAGTTTGATTATTCGACCATAATGATCTCAGAAGTTTACAAATTATTCCAGATATATTCAACGTTATTCTCATTTTGAACAATAATAATAATAACATTATAAAATAAGTTCTTATTTAAAATACATAAAATTATTAATGCAAAAAACAAAACTGAGGTAATTAATTGAACAGTAATTTTAATTCAATCCCACATAAATTCTTTTTATAAAAAAAGATAATATTAAAAATTTTTTGATAACTTTAACATAATAGGTTATACTTTTGACAAAGCAATTCTACTTTTAGATTCAATCATTTAGGCTGCCCAATTTTATTATTATTATTATTATTATTCGTAATAAAAAAAAAAATTGTAGTATTTTTTTTTTAAGAGAATTGTTTAATCTTTTATTTCCATTAAATTATATGACAAATTTTTCTCTTTTTAGTTCATTACTTATGTTATGTATTTTAAATAAAAAAATTATTTTATAAAAATTTTTTTAATATTATTTTTATTTTATACTTGTTAATCATAATTACATGTCATCAATCATATTATTCAATTAAAAATAATTTTTCAACAGTGAATAATCACTAGGGGCCTGATGTCCGAGCGATTGGTGCCACAGGTTTCAGGTTCGAGTCCCAACTGTACCATGAATGTTTATAGTGGTTTGGAATCCGGAATCCGGACTTTAAGCCGTAGGTCCCGGTCTAATATGACTATTACTACTACACCACACCACACCACACCACACCACATCACTGTGCCTAGAGTTGAGATGCCCTATACAGTTTGGGAATGACGTGTTTGAGAAGTCTGACTGGGAACCGTGACACTCTACGGTCATAGGAGATCGGGACCTACTGTTTAAAGTGGATTCCGAACCACTACAAACATCTATGGCACCGCCGGGACTGGAATCCGGAACCTGTGGTACCCAGCGCCAGAGTGCCATGCACTCGGCCATTCAGGCTCCGGTCTAATATGACTGCAGATCGTTGGGCGTAGGACTGACAGCCCTACATGTAAAAAAAGAAAACATCTCCGATCTCGAAATCTGCTGTTACGCAGACGGCCTTGGCCCACCATGGGGCTGTTGCGCCGAAAAAAAGAAAAACCTTCTAATAAATGTGTACCAAATATAAATACAAAATGTGAAAAATATCTAATATAGATATAACTCATAAGTAATTAACGCAATAATAATAAAAAAATCTATATTGTTTTTTAAAAATTAATTAAGTTATCAAAAATAATTTTCAAATTAACTTTACAACGAACTGATTAAAACAAGAGGATTTTCAATATCTTTACGTTTCATAAAGAAATTTTAAAAAATATGTTGATAATTTAGATACAGCAACAATTAATGCATACTGATTACTAAACACCAAGAAATGGGCTTCCGTTCCAATCGATGTTGATCAAACTTATCGATTAATTGTTGAAAACACAATGAACAAGGACATCCATATCGTTTAAAAGGAAGTGGAACAAACATCCTGACAAATGTAAATATTCGTGTTGACGGATTTCCTATCAATCTACGCCATTCATTGCTTGCTTGATTTTGCTCTGTGATACTACCATTTCATATTATGTATTGTGTATCCATATTTTAACTACATTTCACTCTGCAGTTAAATTTCATGTTGTCTGCATACTGGCGTATTTCGAGACAGGAGATGTTTTTTTTTAAGGGTAGGCCTTAAATGTAGTCATAGCGTAATATAAACGCTGTGACTACATTTGGAATAAAATTACGTTTGGAAAATTACGAAATTACAAATAATAGATAAATTACGAAAATTATGTTTGAATAAAATCAGATCAATAATTTGGTGCGTCGCCAAAATTCAAAGTACTCTAAACTTACAACATTATCTGCTAAATTTCTTTTGATAAGTAGAATATTATTGTAATGACATCGTGTTCGCTCAAAATTTGAACTTGATAGTTTATCATTAAATAGTTTAAAACTTAATTCTTCTTCTTCATTGGCGCAACAGCTCCAAGGCGGGCCAAGGCCTACTGGCAGATTTTGAGACGACGTATACTTGTTATGGGTTAGGAATGTCAAACTTATGTCCAATATTTATATTAGATCGGGAACCTGTGGCTTAAAGTGGATTCCAAATGGATTCCGTGAAATCCATGGCACCACCAGGACTCGAACCCGAAGCCTTAATCACTCTGCCATCAAGCTCCATAAAAATTAATACCAAAATTAAAAGATTATTGAGCGGGTTTCAGAAAAGCTTATGATAGAAGTGATTTGATAATTTTTTTTTCTTCTATAAACCGATAAATTTTTCCTTCTATGAAGAACAGAGTGCAAATCTTTTTTGTGATTTCAAAATTTTTCGTGGTAAATTTTTTTAGATTCCTTTTAATCCCAATAATTTGTGCAGTTGCAATGTAATGTTCGGGAGATGCAAAATATGGAATATATCATTTTTAGGGGCACTCATGTTGAAAACAATAAAGAAAAAAAAAAAAAAAATCTTCGAATTCTAAAGAAGCATTGACCTGTGGCGTTTCTTTCCTTAGTAGAAACAAAATCCTTCTTTTTTTTTAGCTTGTGCTGAATTTATGAATTATTCCTGTGAATATGATTGTTAAATATCTCTATAGTTACTTTTTTTCGTGCATTGTTACGAAGTAGCGAATTTTTTTTTTTTAGATTATGTCTTTGCTATTTTTTCTGGCTAATTTTTTTTTTATATGCTATTTTTATTATTATTATTTCATCTCTCTTTTCTTTTCTATTTCTTTCCTCTTTTCTTTTATTCTTTTTCGCCCTCATTGCATCTTATATCTGTGCGTTATTTATTATAATGTATGTTAAAATTTTGTGATTATAATTCTTGTACGCCACGTGTTATACGTGTGTAGTGCGCGAGAAATTTAGTTTGCCGCTCTACGGTCATTTTCTGCACATTTTAGGCTAATTAGACAATGACCTACATTTTAAGGTGGATTTCGAACCCCTAACAAACATCCATGCCATCGCCGGGATTCGAACCTAAAGCCTGTGGTACTAAAGGTACAGAGCGATAGCCAATTGGCTAACAGGCCACGTAGTGCACTCACAAAAATATTAATATATTGTTTGGATATCAAAGCATTATGGGGCATTATAATATTTGAGTACAATATTGTAATGTCATCAAGAATTAATATAGTTTTGTTCTGATTACCAATTATTTCTACTGCATTTAATTCTCTTAATTTATATTAATATTTTTGGTTTATTTTATGAACATCATTTCTTGATATTTACGATGGTAATTTTTTTCTTTTTGTGATATTATTAAGAAATTTAAAGCAATTAAGAAAAGTTTCACATTAAATAGTTATTCTGAATAAAAAAATAGACTATTTAAATTAAAAAAAAAAAATTTCGAAAAATATATTTATTTGATATTTGTGATTAAATGAAAATGATATAATAAAGAAATTTTTACTCATCCTTTCTTTCTCCTTTACCACTTACAGATAAGAAGTACTCGATCCACCCGGATAACCACAGTTTGAAGATCCATGACTTGACCCGTAAAGACGCGGGGGAGTACAAGTGCAAGGCCTTTGTTTTCACTCATTTGAGCTCGCAGATTAAGGACTTCGACATCAAACTGCACGTTCAGTGTGAGTATCCGATTGGCATCACTTTCCATTCGATTTTTAAATTTGGTAGCTCATTATTTCAATTCCTTCTATTAGCTCATACTCTCTCTATATATATGTTGTTCAAATTTTCAATCGTTCATAAAACACTTTTTATTCATCCACTCAAGTTCAAATACATTTTTTTTTAAACTTGTAGTCGTTGACACTAGATGTTAAATATAGTTTTCAAATATTAATTCATTAATTAAATTTAATTGATTAATTTTAGATTTAAGTTGCATGTATCTACCAATAGATGGCGCCAGATAAACTTAAAAAAAAATTAATGAAAATTATTTATAAAGGACTTTCTGCAATAGAGTGAAAAAACAGTAGGAATTGACTTTACATTTTTTTTTTATATTACTTATTATTCTTGTCATACTATCAAATTTGTAGAGCTTTTCATTGAAATCACTTATTGTAAATTATTGATAGATTTGGATGGGATGTATTCTTGTGTATAAAACTAAGCCATGTTATGCTCAGTTGGAAAATCAATAATCATTTACAATGAATTTTTGATGAAGACAAGCTATATTCATCATGAATTTCAAAACTGTTAAAAATCACTATCCTATGATAAATTCTAGATATTAATATAGCGTATGATCGCCTTTGTTATGTAATACTACAGCTTGGATTCGTCTGGGAATCGAATCATACAAGTGCTGAATAGTGTTTAGAGGAATATTGAACCATTCTTTTTGGAGGTAGTGTGAAAGTTTCGGGAGAGAAGCCGGTGGAGGATATCGATTCTGGATTGATCACTCTAATATAGACCATAACGATTTGATGATATTGAAGTCTGGGAACTGTGCGTGCCCAAGCTAGATGTTTCACTTCATCTTCGTGTTTATCAAACCATGATTAGACTGGTCCCGTTTCATGAATAGGAGCATTATCATCCTGGAAAATTCCGTCTCCTGCAGAAAACAACGTTTCCATCATAGGATGGGCCTGGCCAGTTAAAACTTCTCTATACTTCTCCCCAGTGATGCTTCATTTCAAGATTACGATTTGCCTATCAGATCCATTAACAGATTTACCAGCATACGCTTGTGGGAATAAATGTGAAAGATGATCTGTCTTTCACTTATCAATCGACCAGGTTTTGTGGTTATGGCACCACTGTAGACGACGTTTGGCATTAACAGATGTGACAAGTGGCATGGGAATTGCTGCTATGCCGTAAATGTGCGTTTTACGAAGGTGCCTCCCTAACTGTAATTATTGACACTGGAGAATCCAGAAGCTGATTGAGCTTTGCGGTCACTTTGGCTGCAGTTGTTTTTTTTTAGACTTTACAATTCGCTACAATACTTGTCAGTCTCTTTCACTCAACTTCTCCTTCCATCCACTATTTTGCTTTGCCGCTTTGTGTGTCCGCTGTCATGACTTTAGACACCATCCCTCTAGAAACGTCTGAAAGCTGGGATGTTTCTGTCACAGTTGCTCCAGCTCCTACAATTTGGCTTTTTTGAAAGGCTGTGATGTCTGACATTTTACGCTTTTGACAAAAATCCAAGATGTATACAATTTTACTAAAAGCTCCTTCTTTTTACTAATCTTTCTGATCTGAATCAGATCAGATTCATGAATCGTTCGCTTTAAATACTACCTCCAAGACATAAATAGGTCTCTTCAGAAGGTCCGCACTCCCTAAGGTAACGCAGGTAGTTAAATGTTGCGGAGTGGCTTCTTCATTCACTAAAGCTACCTCATACTACCATTATATATACTTTTTATATAAAAAAAATAACTGGTAGTTAAGATTACATTTCAATGCTTACGTAGCACGTTCTTAAATGCCATTTTTTTCACAGGCTACCATATCAATGTTTTGAAATAATTGATGTTAATAGTCCCTCTAAAACAGGACTAAACAGGACTAAAAAGTATATGGGAGAAAATAGTAATGACCCTGGCAATACATTAGAATGTGAATAAACCAGAGTTCTGTTCACCATTGGTGAAGTGCATGTTATAGTCATTGTTTTCTGAAACGTTGGAGATTCGATAGTCGTTGTGATAACTTGTGTGAGTGTCTGTCATCCACATTCGAATTACCAGTTGAGAAATTTCGCAAAACGAAACACGAATATAATGCAATCACCCAAAAAAGTCTTCGCTGAGGATAATACATTTCTTTATCTCTCAGAGACTGTTCATGTGTATTATGTTGAATACGATGTCCTGACATATAAACAGCCATTCAGTTAATCATTTATATATATATATATATAAAATATTGATCAATATTGTCACAAGTTGTCTTTTTTTTTCCTTGTACATTTAGCTAAACAGACTCTTAACACCATAACAAATGATTCAATATTACATTGATACAAGTGAATTTGAGATTTTTTTAATTCTTTTTTTAATAATATTGGATAAATTTTATAATAATCATTGCAATTTTTTGTGACTTTGACAATAATTTCAAATGAACAATTGACAACTGTATCCACTAATTTTTATTGTACTGTAATGATGCGTCTTATTCTTGCAGATATACCTGAAATTATTGGGGAAAAAAGAGTTACAACCTATGCTAGCGTAGGCACCAAGAGAAACCTCACCTGCGTTGTAACTGCAGAACCCGCTCCCATATTCCAATGGCTTCGTGACGAGATGATTATCCACAACAACACGAAGAAAGTTGTGATTTACAATACTGAAAACACCAGTGTTATGCAGGTAACTAAGATACATCAGCATGACAATTATCAACCCTATCTATAGAAACCACTTCAATAATTTCACTTGAATTTTTTGGTCTTGAATAATTTTCAAAGTCATGATTTTTTTTTATAACTTTATTTAATATTTAAAACAATTTGTTAATGAAATATGATGGTTTTTTTTTATGTCAGCTCATATTTTATTTTTAAGGAGGAATTTAAGATTATATCCGTGATAGGTTTCTATCTACTTTTAATTGAATTAGAAAGAACTAAAAAGTGTAGTATAACCTTTAATTTTATATCAGCGATTATTTTCTTGTCATAAATTTATTTTTTTGTTAAAAAAAATTTTTTTTAAACTATTTTTTAATTAAAGATTGTTTTATTGCTAATGCGAAAAATTTCCATTTCGGATAATGTTAGCTATAAACAATTTAGCACAGTAATTGAATATATGATTGCAATAAAATAGTAACTATTCTTCTTTTGTGTACCTAACTTAACACTACAAATCTGCCTATATATATAACAATTAACGTCGTCAGCTCGCAAAAGTGAAAAATACAGTAAAATGAGTAAAAAGCTTAAATCTGTTTATCCATTACAATCGTATGAAAGGATATTAAATTAGAACTGCAGGTATTCTTGATGATGCATGCCCTTTCGTAATGCCACAAATCATTAAATCTGTTGAAACTTTAACAATAGTAGTTATTGTGCAATATCCCCAGTCTTAGTGGTTACACTAGTAATTGTGTCATAATCCACAGTCTTAGAGTGATTACACTAGTTATTGTGTAATAATCCACAGTCCTTTTTAAATCATGAAACAAATGCTAATCACTTATTATTAACATCATTAGACTCAGTAATCAAGGAATATACTAACATTCAATAAGCACAGCCAATACATGAAGCAGAAAGTAACTAAGGTATCAAACAAACATCAAAACCAAATTCAATAATTTCAAGAATAATAGAATCATACATAAAAACTATAGAATAGTAAAAAAAATATTTTATGTACTATATTTCCATATACAGAATTTAATTAGTTGCATCACTGACATGAAATTCACCAAAATGAGAAAGATTTTAACATTTCTGGAAATTTTGGGGAAAAAAAAAAGTGTATTATTTTTTCCCAATTTCAGATGTTTTAAGTTCTGAAATACAGGCTTATGCACATATTTTATAAAACTTTTTTTTTTTTTCATAGTCACATCTTTGTCTAAGTAATACCAAAACATTAACTCATGATAAATAATAATAAACATTATTCATTTGGATTGCATTAATACAACTGGGAAAAAATTGGTTAATCATTGAAACATTCTTTTTTTTTTTTATTATAATAATTCCTAAAAGGCTTGTTTACAATCATGGTAAAACTAAAATTTTGCCTTAGTCTCAGCAATGTAGAAAATGAATTACTGCATTGATATACAATATATTGATTCAATAATTCATTTAATATATTGCATTCTTGTTCATTTACCAGATGCACATTGATGATGAAGATCGATATGGAGAATACATCTGCAGGGCCAGCAATGCCTTGGGATTAAAAGAAATCGTCTACGAACTGAGAGAAGGAGGTATGTCGTTTATTACATCTCATTCTGTGCTGTATACACTTATATTGCACATTGATGGAAGATCTTCAAGTTTTATTTGTTTTGGGGCAATGTTGGTTAGGGATACTGTATGTTTACTTGAATATTTTGGAAGACTTTTTAAAAATAAATGTAAAAATATTTAATAAAAATAATAAAATAGTAATTATCATAAAAATATTCATTCTAAAGAAAAATTCAGATAAATTTATCCACAGAGGAAAATATCTAATATATATATATATAATAATTGATAAAATTGCAGATAATAATAAAATAATTTGAAAAATTGCATTTCAACTGATTAAGCAAACTTTCTGAAAATGTGTTGTGTATAATTAATTGTAATGCAAAATAACTATCATGGCTATCATCATAAATTACTATTGTGATTGTCTTAGTTAATAATGAAAATGAATCTTACAGCATAACTATAATAATATAATGCTTCAAATTATGAAAATATCTAATATAGAATATCTCATATAGAATTTAATATAGAAAAATAATCTAATATAGAATAATAATCTATCTAATATAGAAAATGCCTCGTATAGAATCCTACAACATACTATAATTATAATAATATAATGCTTCAAATCATTGATAAACTTTGCTTTTGTTTCCTTAACTAGAAATTTAAAAAAAAAAAAAAAGAAGTGAAATGGGCTTTAGCCATCTTTAGTTTCATTTTGTGGTTGGTTTTTTTTTTTTTTTTTTTTTTCCTGCTTTTATTATATATTGTGAAATGTTGATAAATTAACTTGAAAGGAAAACTTCTATTTTCCTTACTTGTATAAACTATTATTAAAAAATCTAGCAACTGCTTAATATTATTAAATGGTCACAAAAAATACTATATTTATGTGCATTTTTTCTTTAATTTTAAATTTCGTTTGTATTATTCCAGATCCACCAGCTACTCCAGAACTGGCTGTAACTGGAGAAGACCAAGGGATAGTGAAACTTAGCATCAAAGTCAACGAAGATGAAGACATCGACGATGACCTTAAAGTGACTGGATTTAAAGTCCAATACATCTTAGCATCTGACTCATGGAACTCACCTGTCTCACAGGAGTTCAAGATTGGTAATTATTAATTTTTTAAAATACATTTGGTAATTTATGTATATTTGCAACAAAACTTTTGCTTTCTGAAAATTCTGAATTCATGGAGTTGAATGAACAATTTTTAAAAAAAAAAAAAAATTAATTAGTTTTTAAACTTTTTATGTTAAGATTTAATAAGTAATGATGGACCGAAATTTAACAGAGCGCTTTAGAAACACATAACATCATTGACAGTATTTATTTTTTTACAGAAAAGAAAAGACCTCGGAAAGCTCAAATAAAAGTTGTTTTGCCAAAAATAAAGTGGTATTTTTTTTTGAAGTGATGACCCTATAAAATAAATGTAAATACCCGAGATAATTATATAAGTTAAGATGTAATAATGTATAAAAATAGCATGTAATGCTTATCTAAAGTTAATTTCTAACGTAGTATTTAAATAAATGATGTAAAACGAAGCTGAACTTTCGATTCTTATTTTTTAAACTACTCTATATTTTTTACAGTGTATATCGTGTGTTAGCCGATAATTTTTTGACCTTTTTCTAAACCGTAGCGCGTCGGCTTATATATGAATCTGTTAATTTCGCATGAAAATATAGGTACTTTAGCTGTCGTAAGTGATAAATCACTAAATATTGCTTAATATAGCACATTTTTATTTATTTTAATATTTTTTGAATTTATGAAAAAAAAATGTAAATAAAATGAGCTATTCGTATTATGAATATGAGTTGTTTTATTTTCGAAATTGTCTACATTGCTTGTTTATTACATCGTCGCCAAAACGAAAAATTCTAATGCTGATTTAATTCGCAATTAAAGAGAAATTCTGAATAGCCATTCTGTTGTTAGAATTTTCAACAAATCGATCACCTGTAGGTTGGGATCTTCCGTATAAGAATTTCTCTTCCCTCTCACCCGAATAAATAAAACGATGCAGAAGTAAGATTAGTGCAACAACTAAGACACAACTGAATAGAAACAATGTACTAGCTCGAGCCTGCCGAGATTGTTCATTCATTACTTAAAGAAGACGACTTATCTCTCTGGCCCCTGCTATCTTCTATTACTATCGTCTTTGGAGTTATACACTCATGTCCATAAATTAAGGATAATGAAGTTCAGGCAAAGAAAGAGACAGAAGGAAAAACAAATTTGGCTTATTTGTAAAGTCTATTTATTAAACAAAAGGTAAAGAGCAAAAAAGATGCTATATGTTTGACATAATTAATAAAAATTGCGATTTTTACTCCCTGGAGCAAATTTCAAAAAGAACCTATTTACAATAAACAGTATAACATAGTTAGTATGATGGTTAATATGGAGTATGTCTCCCGGACGATGCAATACAGGCCTTACAACGCTTAGGCATGCTGGAGGCATTGGCTCCATTGATCAAATTGTCAATCTGATCTTGGGGAATATTACACCACTCATCAAGCAATGCCCTCCGAAGTTCTGGTTGACGGGCTGCAATTCGTCGGCCAAGCATATCCCATACATGCTCTATTGGATTCAAGTCCGGTGAGTATACTGGCCAATCCATACGGGTGATATCCTCCAATTGAAGGCATTCGTCTACAATGTTTGCACACGGTGAGGACGGGCGTTGTCATCCATAAACAGAAATTCAGCACCCATGGCGCCCCGAAACAAACGTACATTCAGAATGACACCCGATAGATGTGGCCTGTCATCGTTACACTCTGAACATGCAGGTCAGTTCTGGAACCAATTTTGAATTAATTTAAGAATAATTCCTCCCCAAACGAGCCATCCTGCACCATCGTAACGGTGTCGTTCAATGGTGTTCTCTTGGTGGTAACGGGTACCTGGCGCTCTCCATAAGAAAGGCCGGCGAGAATCAGACTGCAAACTAAACCTGGACTCGTCGGAAAACATCACACAAGACCACTGTTGCGGTGTCCACAATGCATGCTCTCTACTCCAGGTTAATCGCAGACGATAGTGAGTTGCGGTAAGTGGAACACATCTGACATATGACCATATAGACCAATGTGCCCTAAGCGTCTGTACACGGTCTGCCTTGAAACTGTCGTACCGGTAGTTGAAGAGAGCTGACAAGACAGGTATGATGCTGTGCTCCGTCTGTTTCTTTTGGCAGTAACTGCTAAATACCGGTCCTCATTCGGCGTTGTAACTCGGGGGCGACCTGTGCTGTAACATCTACTCACATTACCATCATCTTGGAATCGTTGCCAAAGCCTGGAGATGACACTCTGGGCGATTCCAAGTTCCTCGGATACTTCCAGCTGGGTACGTCCACATTCCAGTCGTCCGATAATTCTACCTCGTAAAAAAATCATCCAAATGCTTCCTTTGTGCCATAACTAAGCGGGTATTGCACTGAAAGGCTTTTAAAGCGCTTGTAAACAATTTTACTTCTTTGTCACCATTCCTTATATACCCCTCTCTTACACTCGTCATTGTGACGTACTATCCACTCCATCTGGTGGTGTCCTGTAATTTGCATATTCTTCTTCAAGATGTGTGTGATAATTCTTACAGGCGAAATTTTTATTTTAGAGTTCAATTTCTGTGTGATTCTGAATTATCCTTAATTTATGGACATGAGTGTGCTTTACAGCGATTTGATAGAAAAATATTCCACCAGTTTTATCTATTAGGCAACATTTTCTCCCTCACGGCGATATGTTTGTACATTCATTACGTGATTTTTTTTTCTAATTATTTCGGCTTATATACGGGATTTCGAACTTTAAGTAAAAAAATTTTTGCATAAAATAAACAGAATCTCGGCTTATATTCGGAAATATACGATATTTTTATTTCTATGTATGACATAAATTCATACAAAACAAGGATTTAAAATATTTATAAACCGATTTAAAAATCCAAGTGTATAATGATTAAAGAAGTAATTTCTATATAACATTTTGCTTCAAGTGCAAAATTAGTAATTCAAATGCTTAAACCATATATTGCTGTGTTCTCTATGCTGTTCTTTGTGTTACCTTAATATGGATATTATATTAAATTCAAGTCTTACCTATTAATACATTACTATGTAAGCATCTTAATATTTTCATGATTTTATTATACTCCTATATTGTTTCAGATTTTTCCTTTAAAACACTTAACAAATATGTATTCTTCTTCTTTAGGTGATACTTACGAATTAAAGAACATGAGTTTCAACACTGAGTACATTTTCCGCGCGGCCGCTCACAATGCTGCAGGGTATGGCAACTTCTCTGAACCGGTGGAGTACAAAACGCATTCGTTACAGACGGCATCCGTTATATCAAGTGCTTCCACCATGTTGGCTATGTCATCTGCACTCTTTTTCTCTATGCTGTTGTTCGCATTACTTTAATATGGATGTTATGACATTAAATATCAATATGAATGACAGGGGGAATAAATTATCTGTTGCCATGTTAACCTCTTGGCAAGGCGAAACTTCTAGAATAGGAGTTCTGTCAATTTTTAGTTTATATAAATTAATTTTTATTATTGTTTTGTTATTAAATATTTGGCAACAAATAATTTGAAAAAAAACAATATGCTATCTTCATGAAAAATACTAAAATAAAAAAAAAAAAATTTAAATGATTATTGATATATAAATGAAGTTTTTTGCTGGGGTTTAATTTTAGTTTTTAAATTTTCTATAAAATAAAGCAACGTGGCGCTTTATTCTCAATTTGATGTACATATTTCTTTAGCTAAGCTAATCTTGGAACTTTTTATATATGACTATTTTTTGTGTAAAAAAGCTGCATCTTTAAAGGAAAAAAAAAAAAAAATGTGCGTGAAATTGCCGAGGATTTTTTTTTTTTTAGAAAAAAAGAACTTTTTTGTTAATTATTCTTTAATTTTGTGTTTGTTGAGATTAAAAATACTTTCACAAAAATTTTTAAGTGATTTGTCAATTTACCTCATTGCATTTTAATTTGTATTTCAGTGTGTGTATTGTAACCAATACTATTTCTACATGCTAAATACTCATTCTCATTACATGCATCATTCAAAGTTATAATATATATGAAATGATATAATAACACAGAGCGTGGAAAATAACTTTTATTTTGTGATGAACTGTGGATGAGTCTTTCTAAGAAATTTTATGTACTACTTTGGCTTTTAATAAGTTCTATTTATTTTCAAAATATGCTTTTTTTTTTTTTTTTTTACATTCCACAGTTTTTCCACTTTTAATTTTTTTTTTTGTGTGCATTCCACTGGATGATTTTCTTTTATCCTTTATCTTAATCTTTATTGAAACTGCACTAGTTCTAATTTTGAACTTTTACATGAAAGCAATTCACATTTGAAAGTACAAGTCTGACCACTGATAGTGTGGAAAATTGGCAACCAGCCAAGGCAGACTGGCTTCATAGGGGAAGGAAATGCCATGTTGGAGAAATTTGAATTGCAATAAAAAGAATCTTAATTTTAAATAATTAAACAAACATGACATGACTATTGCTAACTAACTATTATAATTTGTTTTTCTTTCAAAGCAGCTTTGTGCTGCATATGACTGAACAGCACTTTTAACAAGTAATTGATTTGACCATTAAGTTGGGCATTTCCAATTCCATGCTATCCTTGGTCAGACTCTAACTTTCTTAAAGTATTTGAATTCTTGTTTGAAAAATTAAATTATATTTTTAGTATGTTTTCAAAGTGACTAGTTTTAAGTATGTATATCACAAGCATATTCCAAAATTATCATATTCTACAAATTGTGCTTCTAGTATGATGTGGAAAATGTTTTGAAATTTTGTTTATTACACCAGTTGTTATGATTAAAAAGTTCAGGATATAACTTTGAAATAAAAAGTTGTGTTCATGATGACAATATTCAATACTAATACATTTTTTTATAACTATTTTTTTAACATGATAATTGTGAGATTATTAAATAGCAAAGCAATATTACTATTTTCTGAATATTAGTAGGTAAACGTACTTATGCAGGGGGTTATAAAAGAAATATCAAATCAAGAATGAATGCTTAAGTCAGAAAAATATCACCAAAATTGATTTTCATATATATATATGTATGACATATGAAAGAGTATTGCTGTAACAATTAAAATTTCAAACATGTAACATTCCTTTCAGTTTGAAAATAATTACTAATGTGCATTCTTCCTGATTATTGTTTTTTTTTAGCAATTTGCATTTGTACATACTTGTGTATGCATTAGAAAGAAACTGTAATGCAATGCATGTTACACGAATAGCAATATTATTCGCTGTCGAAAATGTATTATAAAACCTCATGGTAATAAATTAATTTACGTGCATCAGATAGGATAAGAAATTTTCTTACATCAAATTCTGTGTGTAATATGATTTAAAATTTAATTGAAACACTGCCATTTATTAAATCTATTGCATTTATAAGAAAAATAAACAGACACAAAATTTTATATTAATAATGAAAAGGTTTACCATAACTTTACATAAATACTGAAAAATGAATATTTAAATATATTTATTTATATTATGGAAAATATTTACATTGCAAATGATTGTTTGTAGTTTTAATAAATTGGAAATATTAATATATGTATAAATATTTTGGTCAATATTTCAATGTGAAAAATACCTTTAACATATAAAAACTTAGTTTGCTGCCACAAAATTACCTACTAAAATATTTTAATAAAATCTTTATACTTATTAATTTTTTTTATAAAATATATAATCATACCTTTGTAGGTATTATATATAAAGAAAACTATGTATACAAGTGTACATTTACATAAAATACTTATAAGTACATTTTGTAATATAATTTTCAAGTGTAAATACATAGTTTCATTTTATTTTATTCGCATCATTTGTGTAGAAGTTTTACTGTTCTCTCTTCCTTTGTATATTTAGTTATAATGTACTTACATTTTTTTTTTCAATGAATGTATATTAGTATTATATCTGTATTAAGAAAATTTTTCTACTCATATATGAAGCACAAATATTATAAGCTGTCAATAAAAATACATAAATGCATATCGCAAAATATTTCTGCTGCAAGAAAGTATGATGATTATAAAAAATAACTGCCATTAGTATGTAATAACTTTTGGCCAATTTAGTGAAAAGATTATGGCATAAAATTGTATATAGTATATATGCTTATAACATCATTATATTTTTTGTTACATTCATATTTTATTTATCAATAATAACAATTTTTGTCTTCTCTTTTGAAAATTTTTTTTAAAATGGATAATATTATAACATAAATATATTTTATCCACAGCAAGCTCACTGCAATGTCACATTTGAAAAGTTTACAAAAATAATTTTTCCTTAAATTAAATATATGTTTCTTGGTTTTCTGTTTAAACTAAAAAAACAATTGAAAAGATTTTTATAAGTAAACAAACAAAATATCCTATATTATTTGATTTAAAAACTTGCTGCATTTGGAAGCTAACTTTATATAAATGCAAGAATATGCTAACAAAGTTTCCGACATGATATAAAAGCATGAAATTTAAAAGAATTTGCTACATAAATTATGGCAGCTTTTCACTTCTTTAAAATGGTATTATATCTGTGATGTTGTTCCAAACCCCATAGTCATAAGGAAAAGAAGAAAAAAAAAATAGTTTTCTTAGCTGCATACTATTTAGTTATGTGTTGTTAAAATATTAGCTATTTTTGTCATCTTATTAAGTTATCTGCATACGAATGGATATAAATTATGAACTCGGTTATAGATTTTTGATTTTTTTCCGCCATAAGTTTGCAAATAATTTAATAACAATTGATTTAAATTTCTCACCTCTAATGTTCTGACTTGGCTCAAAATTTTTGATGGTATACTTCTATATTGTAGTTTAGTTCATCTTTAATATATTTTCATAGATTATATTAGTGAATGATAATATATTATTCTAATAAGAATATATATATTCTGAAAATTTCTAACTGCATGTAATTTTGCAGAAATGTAAACAATATAATAACAAAAAAAAAAAAAAAAAGGATAAATTGCATGATAAAGATATTTCAATATCCAACTGTTAGTTTTATTGTTTTATGTATAAAATCTGCATAAGAACTTTTTCAGAAATTAACAGCTTAAAATGTTTTAAGTCGACATCATCAGTAAACTCAAAACCATGAACTTGAGATTGTAATATAACTGCTTTAATGCACTCTTGGTTAAATAAAGACAGGCTTAAAATATACTCTTTCCACTGGTATTTACAAATTTTGGTTAAAAAAAGTTTCAGCAAATATTGAACTTTGATATTAAGCTATATAGGATTTCAGAAAAATTGGTGTAAATTTATTATTCACAAGTTGTATGAATATTTTTATAATAGTTTAGGCAACAAAAGATTAATTGTACAATAAAGGTGTTAACAATTAGTTATTTTGAAATATCTATGATTATTATGACATTGGTTTATCAATAGTTAGAAAATATATTTCAGCACAGATGACATCTAGTCATTCTAAATGAAGTAAGGTTAAAGGCAGAACCCTTTAAATCATTTTTCATAACTATTAACTTACGTACTTTGGTGTTGCGCAAATTTTTGACTTGTCTGTTTTGAGTGTTCTTCATATTTATTGTAAAATTGCTTTTTGTGTAAATACAAAAATGTAACAATATATTATTTCTTTATTTTTCGTGAATAAAATTAAATATCTCTATCCAGTAATTGGCTTTTTTAAAGAAAATTTTCAATTTCACATTTTTTAATTCATAAATTAAGTGTTTTCTATTTTGATTCTATGCAGAGCATTTTTTTTTTAAACATCAAAAATTAACTTGCATATATAACTTGTTTTTCTTTACAAGTTTAGTATCATTGATAATTGACATTTAAAGGTAAAAATAATTGACAAGTAAAATAAGTAAGAGAGTAAATTGATAAAATAAGCATGTTCATTAAAATATATGAAGAAATTATTATAATAAAACTTTAAAAAAAAAAAAAATTTGTAAAATATAATTAGAATCAAATTAAATTTTAAAATAAAATATATCAACAATACTATATGCATTCTTGGCCAAAAATATTATATTAAAATTTTACAAAATGACTACAGAAAAAATTGACAGCAGATGATTTAAAATTAATTTCGATATTTTATAAGATTTGTTACAAAATATGTTTTTATTTCTCTTCCCTCTACTTTACAGAAGGAACTTAGCATGATATCTTAGTCAATATTCAGTAATTGCAAAACATTTGTTTCAAGAATTGAATATTTATTTAAAGATCTCACTTTTTTTGAGCAAAAATGTCTTTTAAGATAATATATTCAAAATATTTAACTCAGAATTTAATTACTTTTATTTTATTTCAGAAATCAGATGAAACCATTTTAGCTGAGTTTTTAATGAAATGAGAATTAACAGCAAAAATACACATACAAATATTTTTAAGAAAATGCTGTAGTTCTGTACAGAATACAAACACTTTATACAAAAGATCAATTCTATGGTAAATCGAATTTTCAGGCAAGCTTTGTCTTTACAGAGAAATGGTTCTTTAAAGACATGTAAAAGTTTTTAGGTAATTTATCATCTCTTAAAAAATATAACTTTTGATACAACTGGTATAATTCAAGCGGTATAGCTCAGAATGTGGAAAAGGAAGCAGAATGACCTAGGGGTGCATAATGGATCATGGGATAGAAGGAATTTCTACTTGTGAAGGTTGAATGAGTATGACAGATACCTCAGACTTTAATGAATCTAAATAAGATAGTCTAAAATGTAATTCTATCTCCAAGAAGTATAGATATGATAGTATCACAATTATTATTTAGATATATTAAAATATTTAAAGCTGCCATTGAAAATACTAAACCAGCATATATTTTCAAGTGATTAGTAATATACTTTGTTTCAATTTATTTTACAATAATGTTTTACATTATTTTAATTTTCTTGGAGATGTCCCCTCCAATTCTTGGCCAAGGGTTGTATTTATCCTTTTGAATATGTGGATAGATTTATTGTAACTAGTTAGTGAAGTAATTATTGTTTCAGAGATTTGGACTCTGCATTATTTGTCTTTAATTGTGATTCTAGGTAAATGTTAACAGATCTTGTTTAATGACTAGCATTTGTCAGCAAGTCTAATTAACATATGATTGGGGTATTTTTTTTAAAATAATAATCCTAGTAAAACTTATTTACAAGAAAAACAACAAAAAAAGTTCATTATAAGCTCTATTTATTAAATGATTATAACAAAGAGTGTTACATCTATGTAAAATAAAAACAGAAAGTTTGGGGCTTTAAGCTCACATTTTTTTTTTTTATAGAAGACTAGTAAAAGTATTATAACTATCAAAATTTTGAATACTTAAACAGTTGACATAAATTTAATTACTGATTTACAAACATTGAAAGTATCAAATAAATACAGATTCTTATAAAATTTTATAATATAATTTCAAATTAAATAAATAAAAAACAACATATGCACATCTTTGAAAATTTTTAAGAATTATTAGTTTCAAAATCACAATCAAATTACAGTATTATATATCTAATTTTCAAATATGTTATACTAGCACATATAATGTAGAGTTGCATGGCTTCGAAATTAAATATTAATATTACATCTTTTATTTAGATTCATGTCTATTCCTTTCTTCTACTTTAGCATTGGACATTCTTGTGCAATTAGATTTAATCTGATATTCCAATATCTCCACTTTTTCTGTAGATCTATGTGATGCTCTTCATTTAGTGTCAAATTCTGATTTGATTCAATTGTTTTCTGTTCTTAGGTGGGCATTGTAAATTCAACAAAAATAGTCAGTGTGAAACTCTCTCAAACCTCATGCTAACCTATGGCTATCAAAATTCATATTTCAGGAGAGTAGAGAATTCCAGCCAGAAGGGGTCGAAAATTTAGACCAGCATAAAGGGGGGGATGTATTTTCAACATTTTCATATAATTAAAAGCACAAGCATATTATATACTTACATTTTGAGAAGATTAAAAATTTATCTTTCCTCTTATGCAATTTTCTATACATATTGATTTTTAAAAACTAAACATCATCTAATGATTTTCAACAATCAGAAAAATAAATTTTGTTGTTTACATGAACACTTTTGGCCACTCAGTTT
The DNA here is from genome assembly GCA_021605095.1 of Caerostris extrusa. NCBI lineage: Eukaryota > Metazoa > Arthropoda > Arachnida > Araneae > Araneidae > Caerostris > Caerostris extrusa. The sequence continues at coordinate 23,718 of BPLR01012536.1, forward strand.
ACATAAAAAAATGCTTAAATTTAATACATTATTAAAAAAAATAGAAAAAAAAAAATTATAGCAGGTTATTAATATAAATTAATTTCAATTAAATAATTTTTAAATTATAAAAATACTTATTTCAATAATATATATATATATTACAATAAAATAAGTATATATTTTCAAATTAATATGAACAGAATTATTAACAATAATTTTTACAAGAGAAAAAAAGCATTAAAATTCAGATTAAAACATTTAACATTTTCTTTCTTGAATTATAAACATAGTTAATATTTTTAAATCACATTACAGATTTCTGAATAACGTAACATGTATTTTTTTAATTTGAAAATTGTTAATGCAGTTACGTATTAATTAATTAAACAAATTAAGCTACCAACACTGAAATAATAAATTACATTTTGAATATTATTTAGTCAAACAATAAAATATTTACTCTTTTGAGTATAAGAAGCAAATTAATTCATTTAAGGAAGCTTAAATAAAATAGCAATAGCAATATCATAAGATTATCCTAATATATAAAAATATCATAAGAATATCATTGTAAAAATAAAATAAAATGATTTATATTTAAAATGTATATATTTTACATTTCATTGCTACAGACAAGCAAGATAAATTTTTTTATAAAGATATATATATAATCCTGATTCTAATAAAAATGTACTAAATATAATATATAATTTATATTAAAATACAACAAGATATTTTAAAAATATGTAGAAGGATATATAAGATTTTTAAAGATAAAATTTTTAAAATGTTCCAACTACATTATTTTTGTAAGTAATGCATCACAACTATCAAAAACCTTATTTAATAATAATATAAACAGGTATAAATATTGAATAATTTTTTAGATATATCATTGAAACTAATTCATTGAAAATAAGAAATAGTTACAATGCTAGCATAAATATTTAAAAATGCATTGTTTTATATAAATATAACCATTAGGAATATAAAATATACATCTTTTATAATAATTAATTCAAACCAAAAAGTTTCATAGCACAAAATGTGGTTTGCAATGCTATCTCATCTGGTTTTGTTTTATAATGTGCAGCAATTAATTCAATAGTTACAGGCAAGGAACATGGCTCATTTCTTTGAAAAGTACAATAGCGATGTAAAAAACTCAATGACTTATCAGTCAGTGTTTCTTTTATGGTGGCAGGAATATGACTTGCTCTTGTGTTAGGATACATATATGGAGAGTCACTTTCTAATAACAAATGATCTAAAGGAATCATCTGGTCTTCTAAAATCTTTTTCAAACCATCCTCAGATTTGTCTTTCCAAACAGATCCTTGGTGAGGTAAAAGAGTGAATTAATAATAATGCCACTGCTTATTTAAAAATTGTCAGCAATGCAAGGGATGAAAAAAATTTTTTTTTACTTGTAATATAATAATATATAAAATAAATCAATTTCATATGAAACAATTGATAAGGTTTGGCATATTGGTATCATTGCTTATATATTACAAATTGAGATTGATCCAATAGTATAAAGAAGGCACAGTTTTAAAATTTGGAAAACATAAGATTTAAACTTGATGTTATATATTTCACATAGAAATACTTGCATTTAATAAATTGCTAATAATTTAGATTATAGATTTATGTATCATAAGGAGCTAGTTGTGTTTGCTTTGGAAAAATTATTCCTCACTTACAGCTAATTGAGATATAAAAAATAGGCAATTTTAATAATAATGACACAAACAGGCAATAGCTTCTCTCTAAAGTCTTGCGAGAAGATAAAATATTTAACCTGGGGAGTTAGGTTGTATTAATTAAGGAGGTATGTTGGATCATCAGATTGCCTGATGATATATCCTTGGAATTTTAAATTATTGTACTGGCTGGAAAATAAAATAAAAAGTTTATACTTAAACTATCATTACCAATAAGGCTAATTTTTTCCCAATGGTATGATAAAAAATTTTTCAAAAAGAATATTTAAAAATAATTTTAATAAAATGCGAATGTCATTTTTTTATTTTTATTTTTCCCTTTCAGAATTCTGTGACAAATGGAACTGATACAGACCCCCCTCCATCTTTTATTTGCCAATTATTTGGGATGTGAATCATAGAGTATAAATATAAGTATTACTTGAACAAATGCATTTCCTAAATCAAAAATTCGTGTTTTTGAATGAAATTATTTCCAGGCACAAGACCAACTGAAATTTAAAATTAGACTATTTTTATAGCACAGCTTTAAAGTCAAAAAATATGTCAAAAATGATATCACCTTTTCAGAAAACGGTGACTATACTTTTGGTATCATTAGCAATCAAGTTATCAGCCATTATGATTTCTGAGATTTGGCCAATTTCCTCTTTTGGGGACATCTGAAGACAAAATGTATGCATACACTTCAAATTAATATATTGAGGAATCCTCTGAAGATTTTTGGTGTAGGCTTCAACTCTTTGGGTAAATCTGATATATTCAGTAGTAGTACAGTTAAAAAGTGGTTGCAAAATTCTTAATATATATCTTGAACAGTTTTCAAATAAATACACAAAATTGATAAAATTTAGATGATAATTGTAGAAATGAAAATAAATTTGTAAGTTCATGTTATATCTTGTATATGTACCAGCAAGTGCAACATGCATATGTTTATATTTAAACATATCATTTGTTGTACAAAAATATGTTACTTTTATGTGCTATCTATCAGGCACCAATCTGTCATATCATCTTGTATACTTATAAAATGAATACTTTTATTATACATAAACACATTTTTATATATGAGCAAAAACTTACCAGTAAGTCCAATATAACAACCTAAAGATAAATATGTTTTTAGTTCATTAATTTTTCCACAAAAGGAATGGATAATAATTTCTGGCAGATTATGAAGGTTATTTTCTAAAATCTCGACTAAATCATCATGAGCTTCTCTTTCACAAATTAAAATAGGCAGCTTTAACTCTGCAGCAATATTTAACTGAAAATATAACAAAAATATATGTACAAAGATGTAAAAAATGTTAAAAATTTCTAATTTAAATAATAAAATTTTATTTCTAAAAAAAAAATAAAACAATATACTATAGTTTTCAGAATATAAGAGAAAAAAATTCATATTATATTTTTTAATAATGAAATATTCTATTAATATATTTAATGAAAATAAATACACAAAAATATTTAGTTAGTTAGTTTTGTAAAATTTATGTAAGGTCCTAACACATATTTAATTTATTTACATAACTTAATAAGAATAAATCCAAATTTAAAATGATAGAATAGAAGTTCTTCCATTGTAGTAATTTAAAACAAGTTTGAAAAATATGATAATCTAATCTTTTATCATAATTTAAGTATAATATTAAAGAACAGAAATTTGCATTTTAGACATTTCATATGTTAATAAGGAATTTTGTAAGAAATCAAATTATTAAATTAAAATACAAAACACTATAAAACTTTTTTTTTTGTTTGTCCATTTTGCATGAAACAAAATTTCATATACACTTGTTTCATAAAGATAGAAATTGAACATGTTTAAAAAATTTTTAATTTTTCTTTTGTTAAATGTTTTACTTTCAAAGACAAAATTAAAAATACATATGATATAACTATAAGTTATTTATTTTATACAATATCAAATAAATATCTATTATCTTCTTGGCAGTTAACAATGATTTCTAACTTATTTATAAAAAATAATATGAAATGCTTAAAATTTTAGTAAACACAATTTGTTTAATAACATATGTGAAAATTATACCATAAAGCAAAATATTGAATTTTTAAATACTGCTAAATTATTCTAAAGTGTAGGCTTGCTGTCATACAAGAAAGAGTAAATAGTTAATTAGAAGTTTTAATAGTAAGTAAATAAATGATACGAGAAATAAGTTCAAATCTGAATTTCTACATACTTATGATAAATCTCTTAAATTTTTTTCCTATTCGTTAAAATGCACTTAAACAAAATTCAGAGTCAAAGTGTATCTCAAAAATACACACCAACATCAAATGAAATACAAATTTTTATTAAATACAGCAGAGCTTAAATCTGACACACCTGTTAAAGCATATGACCTGATGATGAATCATTTCTCCATCTTTAAACCCTGTGTCAATTTTCATTTTGACTTTCAGTACATTAATTTCTCTTTAACTTGCAACTACTTAATATTTTAGTTACATACAGATATTTACTGAGATGCAAGCTAATTGATAACTTATTGTGATTAGACAATGGCATAACATAGATTTTGAAAAAGTTGAACACAAAAGATAATGTGTGTCCCAAATACACCATCTGCAATGTCCCAAATAAACCATCAAAGAGTAATAAAATCTGAGAGAAACACTTGAAATAATCCAATACTTCCAAAGAACCAACTGAGAGACAAATACTGTTGTTGTTAGGTTGGAGGATATACTATCTACAACTAAACGTTGGTTGAAGGGACCAGCAATGTGAGTTAATGATTTAAGTTGGATTATGAAAGCTGACTAACTGAAAAAAAATAGCAGAGGTCACGATTGGACCTGAGATATGTGAGAATCAACAATTGAAAAGAATATGCTATTTCAGAAGTATAACATTTCTTATGGTCTGCAACAATGAGGCAATATTGATTAACTTTCTGTTATAGTGGGCTGAGGAGAGAGAACTTGATTTTGATACAAATTTAAAACTTAAATATATTCAAGACAGAGCAGTATATGATGATTTAAGAAAAAAATTAACCTTAAATTACAGTTTCAATTTTATTTTGCATTAAATGTTCCTATGTGTTACTAAGGGCCTGCTTATTATGTTATGAATACCTGCTTATTATGATATGAAATGTATATATATATTTTTAATTTTTTGCCTAAGTTTTCATTAAAAAGTTTAGATTAAATATAATGGTGTATGTTTTTCTATTCCTCCTCTGTAGTTCAGATATTATCTGTAAACTGTGTTGTCCTTAGATGTCGAGTTTTGTCTCATAGATGTTGAATAGAGTAAAATGTAATAACTTTTAAAAACACAATTTTAAATGTACAATACTATTAATTTAACTGTTTATTCAAAACTTCCTTTTGTTCAGCTGGCTCAGAAAATTTTTTCGTATAATCTAATCCACACTGACCTACAGCTACACATTCTGGGTTAGATAATATTTCTTTTAAAGAGGCTTCAACTTCTTCATCCCAAGATTTAGCTTCATTTGGATGGATACCTTAAAAAACAAATAAATAAATATATGTTAAGTATATTACAAATATACAAGAAATTTTTATATGCTTAAGTAAAAAATTATTTCTAAGCAATAACTAGGAACATGATCTAAATAAAATATTTCTTTTAAACAAAACAAACTGATAATGAAAAAATGCTTTTCATAATGGAATGAATGAATAAGATTTAATATATTAAATTTCTTGACCACTTTTTAAAAACTTTTACTAATATAACAAAAATGAGTTTGCAAAAGATGCTGAAAGATTTTATATTCAGTAATGACTATTTTCCAAAAAATTCCCAGATTAAATGATCAAATAAAACGTAAGTTTCACAATTACTATATTTATTATTATTAACATACCATTAAACATGCTTAATGAAAGAATTTGCATAAAATACTATAAAATAAATATAATGGTGTAAAGTGACATTACATTTTAATCACAATGAAGACCAATATTAATGCATAGTACATTAAAAATAATACATTAGATATATTAATAATATAGTTTGGATATTAAAAAAAAATCTTCACAAATTTTAATGCATTTTTGCAATATATATGTCTTCTAATAATATGTTAATTGAAAACTAAAAAACATTTGAAATAATACAAAAAATCTTATGTAATATGGAAATGGACAAGAATAATAATAAAAAAAAAAAAAAAAATGATAGAAAATTAAATGCCTCAAAAAAATAAAGTGTAGAATCATAACTGATTATTTCATTTTTAAGCAATATATTCGTAGGAAAAAAAAAATCTAACTAGAGCATGGGAAATTATGCAACTTTAAAAATAAATTTTTTATAAACATCATATATATATTTTTAATATCTTACCAGCAGCACAGTAAATATAGTCTGGAAAAATTCGAGTCAAACGAAGAGCTTCTTTGCTAGTCTGAATATTAGTTCCAGAAACAATAATTTTTTTTACTCCTTAGAAAAATGAAAAGAATACATAAGATTTCTAAAACAATAATGATTACAGGTGCAATATTGTTAATTCATAAAAATCAAACTTTCTTATCATGGTAAATTTAAAATCCTTTTAAATTTTTATACAATAGATATTTTTACATAAATAAAACTTTGATGTTTTAATATATTTAGAGAGAAAAATGAATTCTTCTTGTTTCTTTTTACATCATTATCCAAATGCTCGCTAAAAGACACGATTTTACACACATTCATTTAGCTTCCTATTCCTCATAAATAACTGTTACTTTAGCAAATTGGCTGCTTTGATATTGTAATATAATAATCTAAATAAGTTTTTAATATTTATAAATTCATTAAAAAAAAAAAAAAAAGTAGATAAAGTAAAATAAAATTATAAACATTAATTTTTCAAGACAATAACTTTTCAATCTGAAAATTATTTTAAACATGTAGTACACACTTTTAGCTAAATAATAAATTTGTCGATAGTGCAATAGATGAGTTATGACTGAGGATTTAAAAAAACAACATATTTTTAATAATAACATTTATCTATAGAGAAACAACATTCAAATATAATTTTTAAAAGTAACACTTAAGTAGCAATTGCATATGGTAAATTATAAATAAGCATATAATATAAGCCCATAATACTAGTATAACAATGCTAACCTTAAAGTAATCAAATTTTCTAGTGTGATATCAAAAGAATTTTCTTGAAAGTGGATGTCACTATGTAAAAATACTACAATAAGTTGTACGAGATTTTAAGATGAATTCAAATAGAAGCTAACTAAATTATAAATATAGCTTTTTCTGTATTTTTCCTGTGTACACATATAACAAAAAATAAAAGGTATAATAAATTATTATACTAATCTTTTAAAAGTATGAAAATAATAATAATAAAATATAATAATATATACAAAATTTATAATAATTATTTTACCAGCATTAAATTTTTTTTTTTAAATGATACTACTATCAATAAATACATTATTCTTTTTCATATAAGTATGTCACTGGAGCAGAACAGGTAATTCTGTTTTTATTCATGATTATTACAGTCATGAAGCAAACAATCTTATTCAATATTCCTTTCATTAGGGAAATATATTCAAATCTCAATTTATTTAAAATATTTTAAAATAAAATTAACATTATTCAAATTGCACTCAATAATATATACATTATTTTAAGAAATGATTAAATAATTACTAAAAATTTATTTAAATATTACAAATTGATTATTTATGAAAAAATATATAAAGATAATTTACAACATATCAATAAACTATAAAAGTGTCTTATATTATTGCTATTCTATCCCACTTTATTAAAAATATAATTGATTAAATAAAAATCATTACATGAAAATGTGAAATATATTACCAGCATTTTGTGCTCGTTGAATGACACCATCAACATCACGGGCAAATTTTTTATTAGTTAAATTGGCAGAAACATCAGTAATAAAATATTGTCCAGACAAATCTTCTAGAGCTGCAGCAGCACAGTCTGATGACCTACTAATGTTATCTTGAAGAACTTTATCAGAATTAGAACTCATATTAGTATTTCCAATAGTAACTGAAATAAAAAAAAAAAAATCTACATTGTCTTTTTGTATTTTTTTCCCATTTTAGATAGATTTAACTATTTTAATTTCAAATTTAATGTGTCTAAATTCTTTTAAAATAAAGTTTAAAATAAAACAGTGAAAAAATACAAACAATTTAGCAGATATATATTTAGATATCTTATATTAATCCAAAAACAAATTCTTTAAAAAAAATCTTATTACTAAGAATGGAATAAAATAATGAATTAAAAAATGTTTCAGCTTACTTCATACAAGCTTGTCTCATTTGAAATTCAATAAAATTTTTTTGTATGCATTTCAGTATGTACCATAATTAATATCAAGGTTAATTTCACCAAATATTTAAAAGTTTGGTCTCAATTATTTGTTTAATTTTAATGACAAGAAGTACATATATAAAATTTAGACTGGATTATCTATTAAATCATTGAAGAAAATCGATTGTCCCTTTTTTATCCTTAAAAATCTTTTTGATCCATATATATTTTTAATAATTGAATAAAATTTCCTTTTTCCATGAGATAAATTAACTTATTTAATTTGGTTAATCACCATTCATAGACTATTTATATTTTAGAATAAATAGATTATTAGTAATAAATTAAAATTTTACAAATTGAGCGACTTTACATTATTATTGATGAATCGCAAATGTAAAAATCTACATTGAATTAAGTCTAGCAGTTGGAATAAAGTATATTTGTAACAATTTGTCTAAATAATGCACATATTGCAATAAAATAGAAGTATATCAAGTAATTAATTAATTGCTACCAACTTTTTATTGGTGATTCATGAATTACATAAAATATTAGATAAACCAAAATGAATCAAGGAACTCACTTACTTTTATTGATATAAATAAATTTTGATTAAGTGACTACACAATTTCAATACATTTTAACATTCATCTCGATATCTCTCTTCACAGGAATTTCCAATAGCAGAGTGTAAATAAAGATTGCGGTTATAAAGTTTAAGATAGCAGCTAACAAAAAATATCAAATATTTATGAATAAAATTAAAACATCTGCAAGAAAAAACAAAATAGATGGATAATTAATTATGAAAATTAACAACTTAATTAAATATTTATATTATTAGTTTAAGTTGATGTTATCATCACTTCAACTTTGTTATAAAGAAGAACCAATAAGTCCCTATTAAAATAAAAATAAAAAATACCAAATAAATAGAAGTCAAATACTATTCAAATATTTTTTTAAAATATCGTTTGAAGAAATTTATAGCGTGATATTTAAAAATTGGTTTCTTTAATTTTTCTTTTTCTTATTAAGAGTCGGATTACAAAGCCTCTCATTTCTCAAACATATTGACTACATTTGTAACTGTCTAACGATACAACAATATTGTCTCGTGTTAAATAAAATAAATTTTTAAAACTTTCTTTATTTAAAAATAAACCAAAATGAATTCTGGAGTTTCACCACATCTCACTGTAAAAATACATTCTGTTGTATTATTTAGTATAATTGATTCATATGAAAGAAGAAATGATAGCCAGCATAGAGTAATTGGTACATTATTAGGTAGGGATACCTTTAGTTGATCTATTCAATTATGTTTTAAAAGTAGTGATGTTTCTTGAATTTGTAACATATTGTCCTGTTGATAATAATTATATGCAGTTTTTGAACATAATCTTTAAATTCTATATTAATCAGATTTTGCAACTTTTGTTAAGTATATTTTATTGCTGAAGAAATTTCAATATATAGAATTACCACAAAAAAGCATTCTTTTACATAAGAAATTTGGAAAAATATTTAATTTGAAATGTTATCTTATCATATCATTGTATAATAATCGTCCAATTAATGCGGTGGAAGAAAATTGGACACAATTACAACTGGCATCCTGGAAAATGAAATGTTTTTTTTTTTTTTAAATGTTCACAAATATTTATAAGTTTCCTAATTTTTGTTATGTATTAAATACAGTTTTGGTTATTTTACATGTGAATAGCAATATATTTAGACTGATGATTTCTATATTGAAAGTGACCAATTTGTTTAATTACTTTTTAATTTCGCAAATAATTTGTTGCTTTTTTTTTTTTTCAGGAATTCATGAAAAGGGAGCTGTTGAAGTTACAAACTGTTTGTGTATTCCTCACAATGAATCTGAAGATGAGGTATGGTTTATTTAGAAAAGTAAATTATGAGTTTTATGTTTGTAATTTATATTGCAACTATACACATGTATTTTATAGGTTGCTGTGGATATGGAATTTGCAAAAAACATGTATGAATTGCACAAGAAAGTCAATCCAAGTGAAGTAATAGTTGGATGGTAAGATAAAAAATAATTGCTTTTATTTGTAATGCTATGTGTTAGATCTTTTTTCTAACCCACTTCATTTCAATGAGTTGCTATATTAGTTTTGATTTACTAAATGGAATATGATTTTTGTAAACATTTCAAAATATAGAGCAACCTTTTTTAGTATTATGTTTACTGTATTATTCTGTTCTACTACTTATCTGGAAATGCAAATTGAGAGCTTGTTTTTAATGTTATTGAAGACAATAATTTTATATTTGAATAGTGTATCAATGTTTGACAATGTTAAATATGTAAAGAGCATTGTTCCAATTATTTTTTCATGTAATGCAATTAGCATATGCATCTGTAATCATACATGACTGTAATGTTAATTAAAAGGTTAGCATGTCACTTTACAATTACAGAACTTTACTTGCTCCACTTTGATATTAAGTAACACTTACTATTCATAATACTCTACATTGTTAAAGCTCTTGTATTGAATCACAACTTTCTAAATAGAAAAATTAAAAGTAAGTTTATATTTCTGTTATGGAAATGTATTTTCTGTGATTTTCTTTATATCACTAGTGGTGGACGAAATGAAGAATTTACCCTTTTCATGCTTATTTATAACTGTCAGGTAACACTGTCTTGCCCATTTTTAAAAATGCTTAATACACATATTTAAATTCATTAATATAAAATGTAGTTCTATTGTAATGTATCTTTAAAATATTTTTTTCTCTTGTTTGAGACTTTTTAAAACTGTAATTATAGCTATTTATTTTAAGTGAAATTCATATAATAAACAAGTTGTTTCTTTAGCATGATTTTGATTACTCATAGCCTTTTTTTTTTTTTTTTTTTTTATCATCATCATCATCAAGAGATAGGTTAAATCAGTGGTTCTCAAAGGGTGTGCCATGGAAGATTTTTGATTTCGCCCTGTTGTATTCCAGATAAATATGTGTTCAGATATAAAAATAAATATTGTTACTCTTCCTCTTATAAGTCTTCCCATTTAAAGATAGCTTTCATTGCAAACAACTAACCTTTCTGGCTAAAAATATTTGTATTTTTTTTTTCTTCACATAAAAAATTCGCCAAACTGTTTAAGGTAATTTGTAAAAGTTTCTATTGGTATCGACATTTACATAAATGAATTACTTCTAATAATAAGTGAACATTTAAAAATGGAGTTCTTATTTTCCATCACTTAACATTGTACTGATGATTGGATTAAAAACCCCATTATGAGATTACTAATAGGTTTTGGTAATCTTATCACTTCAACATTAAGAGAAGAAATGGCAATTATATCTACTGATCAGGGATTGATTATTTTCTAAATTTCTATAAAAGAAGAATTTGTATAAATGTCAAAAACATTGAACCTTTTATTGCATTTTTCAATTTCATATTTATAGGAATTAGATTTTTTACCATCATCAGAATTAAGTTTTAATGAAATTAATCTTTAATGAATTGATTTGAAATGAGAGTTTGCCTTTCAAATGTATGGCCAAATGTTGAAGGCATCGGTGGAACACTTCAGACTTATGTTTCTCATAAACACAACAATAAATAAATAAATTATATATAAGGTAGTTATAAACATAACAATAAATAAAATATAAATCAAAATATGTTTCATTTAAATTTTTAGAGCATTATTTTTTTCCCTGTAATATTAAATTTAATTATTATAACATATTTTTCAGAAATGTATATTGTACTTCTACAATTATTTGTAGGATTTCAAATGTGTTCCATTTTCAAAACATTTGAGGGCCACTGGGCTAAGTTCAGACTTTACCTTATGTATATAATTTCCAAAATTAAGCTTTTTGTTTATGTGTTTCTAAATATTACGAAAAATCTTGAATTGAAATTATATTGTAATTTTAAGTATTTAATTTTTTTAAATTTGTGTTTTAAGCATTACTGTTCAATTGGTAGCAATCAATTATTTGTTAAATATAAATGCATTTAATCTGAAAAGCAATTGAAGTTATAGAAAATGCTTTTAAAGATACATTAAAAATTCAACAATATCAGAAAGGAATAAGATTAGAAGCAGTATTACCAAATAGAAACTAATTACAGTATTCAATAAATAGAATCAGATAAAATTTAATGTTTTTCTTGAAATAAATATTATTATTGTGTATAAACAGCACCATTTAAACTTGATCATATGCAAATTTAAATGCAATTAAACAGCATCCTTCTGCTATTTATTATGCATTACATTGCATGCACTTAACTGTGTTTGTGACATCCAGTATTAGAATTCATAAAATTACATTTTTCAATAAAAGATTTTTGTATGCTATTCTTCAATTTATTACTTTAATCTGTTTATCCTTAACTGAATTATTTATTTTATGGAAACAGTCCAATTTCCTGACATTAACCATCAAAATCATCAATCCCTCAATAAAGACACTATCAATATCAGTTCTTTCATTTTGTAAATCAGCTTTCATATCTTGAGACACTTTTTAGTTTAGTTCTATCATTGTATAGCTTTAAATTTATTAAAACATTATTGCACTCTTTCATGATGAAAATCCTTGGAGATGATTTGGCAACATTTATATTAGTTAAGAAATGTGTCCCTGCTAATGAAAAAGTACCTTTTTAGATACTAGCTATATGATTTTAAAAAAAAATAATAAAATGTGTAATAACATAACTCTTTTTATTATAAAATTTCTATAAATGGTTTGATGTATTATATTTTTTATAGGTATGCCACAGGAGCTGATGTAACAGGTCATTCTGTTCTTATTCATGATTATTATAGTCGTGAAGCAAACAATCCCATTCATTTAACTGTAGATACTTCTCTTTCTGATGGTAACCTCACTTGGAAAGCCTTTACTAGGTAAATATCTTTTTTATAGTATTAAATATATATATATATATTGTAGCTGTAATTTTTAATTCTTTAAAATTCTGTTTTCACATTGCTGTTCTCTTTTTTACTCTAAACCAAATAAGTTTTCAGATCATTTCTCTCATATTCAGTTATATATTCTCTGAAATTGCTCTCCTAATAGAATACTATTTAAAAAATTTCCAGAATTTTTCTTTTGAGAAAATTTAAAAATAATGTAATCATTGTAGGATAATATACAGTAAAGTAAGAAATTTTATTAAGCATTTTAAAACAATTTTTGAATTTTTATTCTCATAATCAGTCTTCTACAACATGATTTATACACTAGTAGACTTAAAATAAGTTTTTAATTTTAAAGTCAGATAAATTAATTATTTTGAATTGAAATTAATTTAATTATTATTGAAATCATTATTTTGAATTGAATAAAAGAAAAGTTATAATGAAAATGTAGGAAGTGTGTCAAGTTTTATTAAGTTTTTTATTATATATTTATATAAATTATATGTAAATTTTCTTTTACATGAATTTTAGATTTTTTATGATTTTTTTTTCCTTTTTGATTCACTTTTACTAGTAATAAAAATACATTTGAGTTAAGCATAAAGTTTCTTTTAATGCAGCATAGCTGCCTGCTTTACTATATCTTGTGGAACTTTCCACATTATAACTTTTCTGCTTATCTACCCAGAAGAATGTCTTTTACAATTTTTAATTACTGATGCAGGGAAAGAAATGGAAGGATCTATCATGATCTGATCCTTAAAAATCTGAGAGGCAGAACTCTGTCCTTGTTGGTTGATGTAATAACTTCTCTTTTAAAATCTATTATCTAAATTATTTTAAGCGAGATAACTGAATTATTTCGTTACAAATACAAATTGTGCCATTTAAAATGCAAATATTTTAATTGTTTTGTTACATATAATCAGGATGTATAAAGTCCAAATTGTTTTTAAGTTGTTACTGTATGAAAGTATACATTCAACATTTTGTATTTTAACATTTAATTTATTAGTTTTATCTTTTTTAATTTAAAAATGTTGCACATTTTTTTTTTTTTTTTTTTTTTTTTTTTTGATAATTTTGCCAAAAATAGATGTTGGTATCTGTAATGTGATATGAATTATGCTTTGTAAACTGACTTCAGATATCAAAAACTGACTTTAAGTTTATTGAAGCAATACTTTTGTCATATAACTTTACTTTAATTATGGAAAATTTTCTAATTTCCTAATTTATTAATAACCTTCTACAATAGTTAAGTAAATATTTGTTTTCTACAAATCTGTAGGTGCATATATTTTTTTGCATGAAATTAATTTAACAAAATATATTTGTTTTTCAGTACATCTTTTTTGGAGTTCCAGGCAAAAATACTGGCACCATGTTTACACCATGTAAGGTTGAAGTAATTGGCTATATACCAGAAGCTGTTGGATGTAAGTGATTAGAATAATTTATTTTAAAAGAAAATTATTGTTTATTGTGTAAGAGATTAAAATTGAAGGCATGAATGCAATCAAAGGGAGGTAATAATATGAAATTGAAAATTCTGTTTTTTTTTTTTTTTTTTTTTTGTTTTTTTTAATCATTAAATTTTCAAGTAGTGTTGATATGTGATAAATCTCAACCATTTGCTTGTACACTTCCAAAAGTTCTGTGCATTTGTTAAATTAATTCAAATGACACAGTTGTTTACTAGAGAAGTAAAAATTTTCACTGTGGATTATAAAGATTGAACAAGAGCTGTAAGAATTTTTTTTTGTGTCATTTGATGAAGCAAGTTGATGAGTAATATGAAGTAAACAGTTATTGTGTTTTGTTAACACATTGCTTCATATTGAAAACATCATGTTGCAGATATCTTAGGAATGGGAGTCAATTTCAAATTTTCATTGTTGTATTCATATTCAGCAACCCAAAGTTAGTAATAAATGGCTATTTTAATGTTGGAGAAAAAAATTTAATTGAAATTTGTTCTGTGTTCAATTCTCATAGATTATATAGTTTTTACTTACAAATGTAAACTTTTAAATCTCTTTTATTCATTTTTGTTAATTGAAATGCATACTTAATTATAAGAAATTTTTTTAACTAAATTTTTTTCCTTAAAAATCAGAATAAAAGTGAAGACCTATGCAAACAATTATAATTGACCGAAGAGAAGTTTTTGAATCAAAAACTACTGTGTCTCTGCACTGTGCTGTGATCATATTTTAAATTTTTTTGTTAAATTTTTGCTGGTTAAGATTTTCATTAGTATAATATAATTGATTTTAAATTAAAAGTGTTTTTTTTTTTTTTTAATTGGACATTTATTAAATATGAACTTTAAATGGTATAATAGGCATGATTGTGTTTTGTTAATTTGAAGCAATCCAATCTGAAAATTCCATGTTGCAGATTTTGAAAATAGATCATTTTTTAAAAATATTTACTTTTTGATCTTTTAATAAATATGCTTGAAAAATTAAAATTTATACAATTTGGAGGACATAAATGGGGGATAAATTGTATGGAGAGACATATTAAATGGACCACATGACACTTTGTCTCAAATTTCAATGTTGCAATTGTGCTTGAAAAAATGTGGAGAATGTTTTAATTAATTTTATGCATAATTACTGAAAATTTCACATGCAGTTCTGAAAATTTCAGTGATATTTATACAATTTATTTGTATACTGTATTATATATATTACATATGATTTATTAATGAATTAAGTTTCATTATGAATGTATATATATTTAGTGGTGGACAAAAAAAATCATATAATGTGTGAAAAAGGAGAAGCTTTATACCTTGATGTAAAGATTCTGTTGTTAAATTTTTTTTTTTTTTTTTTTTTTCCCTCCCCCTTTCTCCAATGCAGCTGGCAAACACTTAGACAGCTTGGTCTTTGATGCCTTGAGGCAAGCGCTGCACAGACATACTCACTTTGCATTACCCAGGGGGTGCGTGTAACTTGAAGATAAGCCACGAACGTTGAGTAACAATGCCCCCGCAACGCTCTACGATCCTATTAGGACCGGGACCTACTTTTAAAGTGGATTCCGAACCACTACAACACTCATGGGCAAAGCTGGGATTTGAACCCGATACCTGTGGTACCGAACGTCAGATCGCTAGCCATTCGGCCATCAGGCCCCCTGTTGTTAAAACCTAACTTATAAAAAATGCTAACTTTTACAATAAAAGTAAATCTAGTATGAAAGGCCATAAAAATAAGTTAAATTTTAATTTCTGTGAATAAGTTTATAATATATTAACAGTATATATTGCTGTAAAAATAAATACTGATTTTATTTAAAAGGTAATTTTTATTTAAACCAAAAGGTGAAAAGTTGGAAT
This sequence comes from Caerostris extrusa, assembly GCA_021605095.1. Lineage (NCBI taxonomy): Eukaryota > Metazoa > Arthropoda > Arachnida > Araneae > Araneidae > Caerostris > Caerostris extrusa. The sequence continues at coordinate 40,038 of BPLR01012536.1, forward strand.
ATAATAAGAATTTAGGCCAAAGTCTTTTACTTAACATTCTAAATCAATCTTATAGTTTTTTTCCAAGTTTAGTAACTAAGAGCAATTTTTATTTTGCCATAATATGAAGTAAAAATCATTAAAAAATTAATTATATTTTACTCAGACCCATGTTTCTTAATAAAAATTTATTCATTTTTGTAGAAATATGAATTTTTTACAGAAATTTCTACTTATATAGCAATCTTAATTATAATGATTTTTCTACTTGGTAAGCTTGTATATGCAACTAAACATTCCTTAATGTTTAGTGTTTATTCTGTGTTTAATTGTAATAGTGTTTAGTCTTGTGGTTTTTTTTTTGCTTTTTTTTTTTCATTGAAGAAACATCACATTTACATTAAATTAGCTTTTTAAAGTACCAAGGAAGGGCCTTTAAATGTAGATAACTCTTATCCTTGTATTTTCCTTTCCAATTAGCTCACTAGTAATTTTTCTCCATCTCCAAAATTTTTCCTGCATGTATTCAAATTTTATGTGATGTTTATTTTGCTGGTTTATTGTGCAAGAAAATAGTGGTACTCCTGTTAAGTTCTTTGGGAAAAAATAAGCAAATGCCACTAATTTATTAAGCATTAAATTAAGTCTAAAAATGAGATATTTTATAATGAAATATGCATAATCAAATTAATAAAAGAAAAATAATTGGTTTTGAAAAATGAAATAATTTTATGTTTTAAGATGAAAGGTTAAGCCTTCTAAATGGATATAATATTAGAAAATTATTTTAAAAAAAATAAGTCGTGGGGATGTCAGAGACTCATATTTTGTTGCTAACCCTTAACAATTTTACCCTACACCATTCAGGTGCTGAAAAGGTAACTTTTTTTTTTTTTATCAGGCCATATGCTTTTTGGGCATCAATGGCAAATGAATTATTTTCCCTGCTTTTTAGTTTCTTTTTGTTTGTAGTGTTTTTAATAGATGGTTAAAGTAGTCCAGTAAATATTGGAATAAAAAGTGATTTAGTATCACATTTTATTAATTTTTGTTTGGGTGGGTGAAAGTCAACTTTAGATAAAAATTCCAATTTTTTGCCATGATTAAAAATATGATAAATTATTAAATTCAATACTTATAACAGTTTTGACTGCTGATATAAATTTATATTATTGAATTGAATTAAAAATTATTTATCAAAAATAGTTTTTTTTTTTTTCCCCCAATGTGGGGAAAGAAACTGATAAAAGGAGGTTAATGATTTCAAAAATGAGTTCCATATTTGAAGTTTAAAATCTGTATGAAATCAATATATTTTGATATTAGATTTACAATATACTGATTTTAGAAATTTCAACATTGGGCAGTCCTTTGCTTAATTAACTAGTTTATTTTATCTTCTTTATATTATTCCATATGCAGCATTAGAAAATTAAGGTTGTTAGCTTGAATTATGTAATGGTAAAATGTTTGTAGTGTAAAATTAGAGGAAAAATGGTGAAACTTGAACAGTTGTTTTAGCAAACTTTTAAATTTGATTTAAAAAGCAAAAAATATTACTATTATTTTTTGACTAGGATAAGTAATTTAAAATGCCAATTTAATATTTGCTTCGCTTGTATGAAAATCAAAATGTTAAATATAATTTTTTAAAAAAGGTGAGCCATTTAATAAATTTTCAATTATTTTATTCTTAGTGAAGATATGTCAACAAACTAAACACAACAAGCAAAGAAGCGTGGAAGTCATGCCTGATTTAGAATTGATTAACCATGCAATTCACGAAATGTTGCAACAATCTGATATAGTAATTGACTATATTGATGATGTTTTGGTAAGTTTAATTGTTGGTGAAATTTTAACAATTTAGTTTCTGTTAACGCAGTATATATATTTTAGAAAATGTATTTTATTGAACATTTGTTGGATTTGTATAAAAATGGTAACTTTTAGAATATATTACTAGCAATGCAATTTTTCCCATTAATATATAAATATAACCTTAATTTTAAATTAGCAATTGACAAATCAAATTTAAATTATAATATACATTGTTTATATTAATACATTTATGTGTATATTCTCATTTCTTTACTGATAACTGAAAGAAGAAAAAAATTTTTCAAGTAAATTTTAAATGCTGTCAATTTGGAAAGACTCATATCACAACCAAATTTTTCTTTTAATTATTTTCAACTATAATCATATGATAATTACAAAAAAATAGTTCTATTATATCAAATGACTTTTAAGGTGTAACGTTTTCTAATAAAGTCTAATACATACAGTAGTTATTTTATTGAAAAAAATAGAGGAAATCTTTATCTATAAATTATCTTTTTTTATTTTTATCTAAAAATTGTATGGCAATATATCAATTTTCAAAAGAAAGCAAAAAATTACTTTCTGTATAAATTCAAGCTGACTGCATCTTCTAATCATTTTTTTTAAATGTATGTGTTCATATATGACTGTTATAGTTATCATTTAAAATAGAAAATCAACAGAAATCCTTCATTACATGAATATTAATCATAAAAAATTACTTGACTTGACTTAGTTGCTTTGAGATGTGTGCTTGCTGGTGCTGTGTGATCTCAATTTAACAAAAATTATTTGAAATTATCTAAGGTGTGCAACAATCACATTTGCGATTTCCTTGTTAGGCTAACAGAAAACCAGCAGATAATACAGTTGGACGTATGTTGATGGATATTCTTCAAAGCATTCCAAAGATGAGCAGTGATGAAGTTCAAGATATGGTTAATTCTAATAAGAAGGTATAATATACTATATCCCTTACATACAGATGTTTATCAATAAAATATATAATATTTTGTGTTAGCTCTTAAATTAGTAATAATGTATCAATATGTTTATAAGTAATAATTTCTATACCTATTTATTCATTGTAATATCTCTTATAAATTATTCAACATGCTCGTATGCTGTAGAGACATCATGATTCTTTTCTTTTTTGTTATATGTTTAATCTATTTTATAATTTAACAATTTTATGTAAGTTGATTTCTTTCTTCTTTGTTTGCTTATCCTTCATCTGAAAACTATTTTGCCATTATGTATATTTTCTATTTTGTTATATTGTATATAATTTCAAAAATATTTTTTTGATAAAGAATATTTATAAAATATTTTTCTTTGTTTTCTTTTTAGGATTTATTGATGATTGAGTACTTGGCAATGCTTACTTCAAGCTTGGTAGCTTTAAAACAGTCTATAAGTTTTGTGTAAAATGAACTGATGAATAAATGAACAAATGTAAATTTAAGTTTCTTATTTGTTTTTAATAAAAATAAGCCTTTGATCAATATTACTTTTCAAATTTATAAATTAATTTTATACACTTAAAAAGGTAACTAATTATGCATCTTACACAGCATATAGAAAATTTTGTTAAATTATCATTTTAAATGATAATTCAATTTTTATCAAAAAATAATCATCAAATAATATTTATTGTCTTTATCGGTCAAAATAATATTTATCAAATAATTAATCTTTATCAAAAAAAAAATTAAAAGTTATATTAATAATCTCATATTATTTTTATTGCTTAATGATTATCATTTTTTTAAAATTTATTATGACAATTTTTTTAATTTTATTATGACAATATTCCAAAACCTTTGAACAATGTGGATATGCATTTTTAATATATAAATTTATGATTTTTTTTTAAATTGTACATTATAATTTCTCAAATACATTTTTAGTATCAAGTAATAATTTATACAAAATAAACATTAATATTTTTTACAATACTTTTTGTACCAAATTTAACCTTCATTCTGTTATGAGAATCTCTTTAGAGTATTGGTCATTATAAATTGTTTTTCTCTAGGAAGGATTTGGGTTTATGTACAGAAAATTTTATGCTATCCATTCAAAAAATGCTTACTTCTCTATCTTTGAAATAAATTTTTTTAAAGGGTTCATACGATTTCTATAGGCATGGTAAAAAATATAAATATTTAACTGACCATATGGGCTTTCTTGCAAAGCATGATTATTTTGCACTTGCGGTTAAGCTTGTTTTAATTGAACATCACTTTAATTTAAAAGATTTTTAATTTAAATTTAATATGGTTTTTTAGATTAAATGCGAGACAAAAATATGATATAGACTTCAATTTGAATACTTAACAAAATTTATATTCCAATTGGAAGAGATAGATGCCTAAATTATTTCATTCAGAAAATATTTGTTATGAAGTTCAAAAACATTCTAGTACACACTAGCATTGTGATTTTAGAAATAACTATTGGCAATGCTTATATAAATAAGTTTCAGGTATATGCATGATTAAAGATCTAGTTGCATAAAGAGGTTAATGTTTTTTTATTTTTTTTTTATTGGAAATTGAATATTATTTAAACAAGGAAATTATTAAATGTAGGTATTAAACTCTCAAATTAGTTTACATTTATTGGTAGGCATTTTATAGTCTGTAAAGTTTCTGAATATTTTATATTAATTAATTTAATTGTTCATTAGAATTTTTACAAGCTATGCTTGTTTAATAAATAAAATTATGTAATAGATAGTTTATGCATTGCAAATTAAGTTACAATTTTTAAAAGTAAGTAGTCAATAAGAATTTTACCGTTTTTTTGATTTATAAGAATTTTACCAAAAATTTGAAACTTTGTTATCAGCCTTATAAATAAAATAAAAATTCAAATCAAATGTAGAATTTTTAGTGTGAAAAATCTTGGAAATAATAATCAATTAGTAGATGTAATAATAATTTATTTGTTATACAGATATTACTTGAATAACAATTACATACAAATTAATAGCATTAAGTTTTTATTTAAAAAGATTTTTAAATCCCAGTTTTAAAGTTTTACAAATAATAATTAATAAAAAATACTCTTTTAATTCTAATTCAATAAAACTGATAATTATTTAAGTTTCACTGTTTTTCAAAAATTGAAAAATTTTTATTTATTAGAATTTAATGAAATTTGCTAAAAACAAATCAAACAGTGCTTCACAAATTAGATGCAATGAAAAATAATAGATATATTTTCTGTTTTGGATATATATAAAATTGAAAACATTCTGAGATCAATGTACCATTCAACTACAATATGGAGTGTGATCACCTTCATTACAGCTATAACAACAGTTTCATGCTCAAAATGATGTCAGTGTGTAGTATCTAATTGTGTTGTGTGCCAACTAACAATGCTGTTTATTAACTAACATGTCCTTGCTTTGTCGAAGCAATCTGAAGATATGTTGAGGAAAATTAAATGTAATCTGTCTCTGTAGCACATTGTGTTCAAGTCTGGAGAATATGCTGCTCACCCCATAAGCATAGTAGTCTCCCAACAAAAGTAATTCTCCACTAACCAACCTCTGTGTGGTTTAGCATTCTTCGTTTGATTTTCTTCGTTCGGATCGCCAACTGTACCACCGTAAACAAGAACAACTGAATATCTTTGTCACTTTGCAAACAAAATCTGGACTTGTCAGCAGAGACTTCCCCTTTAAATGACATGTCATATTAAACTTTTAATTTTTGTGGCATAATTTGAGCTGTACAAAAAATGTTGGATGTTTTGTATATAATCCTGCTTTGTGAAGCTTTTTATGGATAGATACCAGCTTTCCAATGGCTGTTACCAGAAATTTTCTGATGTGATTCGTGCCTCCTTGCAGTTAGCTGTCTTTGTGGCACTTACATGATAATACAAAACTGATTCTGTTGGAAATTCATTCCACAATCTATGAATTGTAAAAGGGGTCACATTCAATCATTTTGCTTAATAAGATTGACTCATGCAATCCTTTTATTTCTTCAAATATTCACCATTGCAATTATTCAGGTAAATGTTGAGTGCTCAATTTCTAATTGCAGAAATTTAGATGTTTTTACACGCCTTTTTTTTTTTTTTTTTTTTTTGGTCCAAAGAGGTTAAAGGGCAGCAGCTCTACTAATTTGTGTATCATATTCTAATGCATTACTCATTATGCACATTGCACAATTTTTATGAAAAACTTACTTACTCTCATGTAATCACATCTCTTTTAATTTTTGGGAACTCAAGCATTTAAATAATATTTTTAATATTTGCTTAGTTTCTTGTGACAATTTTTTAATATGTGTAATGTTTTAATCATTGTGATTTTGATAATAAAAATTTCAGCTTAAATATTTAAAGGATACACAATTTCATCATTATTGACTGCAGGAAATGCATATACATTTTTTAATCATCTCCTGATGTGAAATCATAGTATTAAAATGCATTCTTCCCTTTACAAGTCATTAAGTTATTACAGGAATTAAAAAGAACCCTGATATTATTTAAATCTTGAATTACTGCTTGAATCTGCTATAAATAACATATCAATTAAAACTTTTAAGATCGCAATTGGTATGCATATATATAATTTAAATTTTCTGCGTAATTTAAAAATAATATAAATCAATCAAAAAAATCCTTAAACAACATTAATTGCCTTATATATATGTATACAATTGAAAAAAAATTTGCCAATTTGAAAAAAATTGCCAATTGAAAAAAATTTAATGTTTCATTAAAGACAAAACATGTTATTTTTATAGCCATTTAAAAGTTTAAAAAAGAATTAAATGTTATAATAACCTTTCTATGTATTATGATTCGGATATTTCTGGCCATTTAGTCTGTTTATTTATGTTTTCTTTTTTTATATCTCCCAATATTAGAAAGGTTATAATTTATTTGTAAGTGATTTCTAGGAAAAATTATTGTCCCACCTGCAGAAAGTTGTCCATTTAATTGCAGTTTTTATGCATCTACCAATATTTAAAATATTTTGCTGGGGAAAAAAAAAAAAAATATTACAAAATTGTATATCATCCATCTTCTCAACTTAAACAATATAATGAGAGCCTACAAAAAAAGAAGCAATCAAATATCTTCAATATATAGTGTTATTACTAAAAAGTTTTCTTTAAGATTCATATTAAATAAGATTTTAGAACTTTTTAACAGTTGTTCACTATTTTTGTTGAAAATTATTTTTAGAATCAGTATACAATTTCTGTTCACTGCTTTTTTAAAACATTATATTATAAGTGAGTTTTGATTCATAAATCACCTGTTATGTAATGAATATACATAAAAAATTTTTACTATAATCCTCACCATTTAACTTTTTTTTTTGGGGGAGGGGAAGAAAAATCTTATATAATGATTTCCAGATACAAATTTTTTTATAATTTTTAAAAATGTAAATTATATACAAGGACAAATATATATTTTAGTTTTTATATTGAACCCAACGAAGAGTCTGATAAAAAGAAAAGTAATGTCATTTCTTCTAAGAAAATGTACGAAAACATAATTGAAAAGTATTAAAATAATAGACGTAAAATCTTTAAAACTTATTAATTTCATTTTAGTTTTGGCTATATGAATAAGTTAAAAGATTAAGAGAGTACATCCTACGAAGATTCCAACTTGCAACAAGACAAGATATAATTTTTTACAATTTATTGCAACAAGCAATTTTAATTAAATATCTTTTACATTTGCAGAGCAATATCTAGATAAAAAAAACAATTGAAATTTTCTTATGTTCTTCAGCCTTTAATAAATAGAATAAATCTGCCTTATTTAAAAATATCTACAAATTTCATTGAATGTATATTTAATGGTAAATTCAGATATTTAACCATTATATTTAGAGAATGGGCATTTAATAATGTACTTAATTTTCCTATTTTGCCCTACTATATAAGGTTAAGATTTATTGATTCATGTATATTTCTGTAATTCTAACAATATATTTTTTATTACAAAAAGTTTTTTTTATTGTTATTTACAAAATTTATGAGATATTCAATTTACTGGAAAATTAATATTTTCATTATTCACAAGAAGGAAGAAGCAAAAATTAGTATTTCCTGTTTCTATTTTAAAAGGTAATTTTTTCCCTTTTAGTTTTTCATCAAATTATAAACTATTTTAATCAACATTTTTAGAAATGTTTTCTTTGTGTTTTTCTTCCTGTTTTCTACAAACACTAAATTGCATATCCTATAATTTAAAATGTGATACATTGATTGACAATTTATATTTTGACTTAAATTAGTACAATTTTAATAGAAAATTTCAATAAATGTCACTTAAATTGATTTTTATAAAGCAATCAAATTTTAACCTTCTAAAGCTAAAATTTGTTAACAAATGATATTTTATTTAGAACTATACTTTGAGAATAATTATTTCTTTTTAAAATTAATTGACCATAAGTTATGGAACAATATTTACATTTGAGCACTTGAAATCAATTAATTAGCCCTTGCAATAGTGGGACAAGGCATTTTGAAATTTTTTCATGGAAACGCCTAACTAGCATGACCATGCTGGTACTCCTCCCCATGCCTCAGGTTATCAGATTTTAATTATTTTTAGTATCATTGGAGTCAATGCCTACTAAAAATTTAAAAAAGAAGTTATATTTAAATATAAAAAAAAATTTAGGTTAAGGAAAGTAAATAATAAGAAGAATATTAATATTAAAGAAATTAGTAATTTATCAAAAGTAAAATTTCACATTTGTTTGTAACAGAACTAATCATGTAGGAAAAAGTTCTATACTATGTGACACAACAATGTTCACATTGATGAAAATGAAAGCACTTTTTAACTATTAATAATAATGGGGAGAGCATTGGAACAAACACAAATTTAAAACTTCAATTATCTTGTATTATGCTCCATCTAAAAAGAAAATTCGATTTCAATTGCAACAAGGCATTTATAAAGAAATTAGTTTTATTATTTGGTTACTATCAAGTAGCAAGAGAGAACCAAATATTTCTTAATCTTTTGGTTTTGCCTAAATATCAGACAGGGTGAAAAAAAATCGTACATCTCCAATTCCATTTCTTTATGATGCTTGGCATTTAACCCTTTGCACTCGAATGTTTTTTTTCATTCGTATTACCAGCAACTCAAAGCAATTTTAGTGAAAAGATCATATTCCCATGTAAGTTTGATATACACATTATTTATATTGTTATTTACATTGTCTCCGTGGCGGAGCCCTCAAGCTTGAAGACAATTTTTTAAATGGCTCCACTCCGGAGCCCTCGAGTGCAAAGGGTTAAATATTCAATCACTTTTATAGTAAGAAATTAAAAATTTGCTAGTTATTGAGATACACACATTGATTCTTAACATTTCAAAACATATTTGTTCGCAGGATTATTTTACAGACTAATATTCTGAATATTAAATTTAAAAGGATGTAATTCATGTGTTATTCAAAAAAAAAATTAAAAATCATAGTTAAATCACTGATGTAAAAAATAAAAATGCATTTGAGAAACCTCAGAATAAAAAAATACATGATTAAAAAAAATTAAGTGAATTGAAATATTAAATGATCAAACAACAAAGTTATTGATACATTTCCATGTAGTGAATAGGAATATTTCTATTTTATTGAATCTTATTCATTAACTTTGGATTTGCATTGTAATGGTAAAATAAGCTTTTACTAAAATTGCAAAATATCAAGCTAGTTAAGATATTGTTTACATTATTTGCGATTTAAAAGCAATGGTAAATTCAGTTTACGATCAAATCTTTACTAAAAATTTTACGCATAAAGTTAAAAGGTTATAATAAGCGACTATATAGAATTAATACCTTTTATTGGAAAAATAACCAAGATGTATTCAGAAAATAGAATGTATCTCATAATACGAGATCAATGTCAGCATTTCGAGATATCATCCTGCAAATAGCTCTACAATTTTTATATTCCTTATAAGGTAAAAAATATATAAATTTATATATATTTTTCTTTATTCATTAAAGCTATTGCCACAATACTGCTTAAATTTTATTTACCTATTATAATTAATGGTTTATTGGTACACATATAAATTTCTTATTTGACACATCAATAAATTTGCACTAGATAAAGCTTAGAACTTCAACAACATTAAAATAAATACTGAATAATATATTTTATTTTAGTAAATGAAAGTTAAACTTTCATATTGAAGCAATTCCATTCTGTTAAAAAATTTTCAATGATAATAATATTTATTCTAAATATTTACTTACATTTAATTTTTTAGTGGTGATGAAATATGTATTCCACCCACATATTAGTTATTTCTTGTAGAATAGTAATGAAATCCAATTATTTTTTTCGTATTTGCAATTTACATTAAAAAAAACCCCATTCCAAATGGAAATTATCAGAGAAAAGTAATTAGCTTTTAGTTAAGGAATGGCAAAATCAAGTTTCAAATCCCTATATTGAAATGATATTAGTTCTCAAGTTAAGCATATTATGCTTATAATTCAATTAATAAAATAATTTCAATGAAAAAGTTTATCTTTTAAACCAATTAAAATTTTTTAAAAGTTGAATACTGTCAAAAATAAATCATAAACAAATTCACAAAAAAACTAAAAAGGAATAAAAAATGTACTAATATTTTATTCCATTATAACTACATTTATAAAAGCAAAAAAAGTGCTTTTGTTTTGTTACCACATACACAAAAAATAATTAAAAAATACAATAAACAATACACTTTTACCAAACCCTGTATTAACTTCAGAAAATTTCAATGATGAGAAAATGCAATACAAAAATAAAAATATTGATCTATAAAAATTAATTTATTTGTTTGATTTACGATATCAGACTGATAACCTATTAAGTATATTTTTATATATATATATCATGATGATTTAACACGTCAGACAATATAAATAAACCTAACATTTATGAAGATCAATTTCAAATTTCATTAATGAAACACATCATAAAATTAAACCTAATTGCATAACACTGATTAAGATATATATATTTCAATACAAAAATAATTCTACACTGTGCATTTCATTATTCAATAACTATAAAAGGCTAAAACCTTAAAAAAAGGAGTAGCACCATTACTGGTATCCAAATATTAAATTTATTTATGGTTGCATTTTGAAATCATAGTCAAGTAATTGTTCCAATTATTAGTTTTAATCCTCCTCTTCCGATTCTTCTTCAGCACTCTGTAACCATTCAACAAACTTTCTCGTTTGGTCCAGGAAAATACTTTTACCCTTGGATGAATGGGCGTCTTTGTACCATTTCAAAATGGAGTCTTCACTGAGGACATCCGTTTTGTAAAAGAGCACAAGGATCTTCTCAAATACTTTCATGAATGCCATATTATCGTAGCAATACTCTTGAACTTTCACTAACAGAGAAAGCTCAGCTTTTGTACTGGAGGTGAAAGCAGACAAAAGAGATGTATACTGACGAAGATGCTTGATGGCCTGCTCCTGTACAAGCTCCTGGCGTTTATTCCAGTCGACTATAGTCATCAAAGATGTCCACAAGAGGACAGCTACTTCATGATCAGGTAAAGTATTTTTCTTCATTTGTTCTTTGACATGATTGATGATCTCATCCATAGCAGTGTTATCCTTCAGAAGTTCTGCAACTTGTACTTGAAGTTCCTTCTTTACACTTTTGTTCTCTTGTGCTTTTAAATTATTAGTTAACTGAGTTAAACCATGAGATTTAAAAGTTTCACTTAAGAATTCAATAGACCTTTTGCTGGTAGGTAGGAATTCCAAAAGCTTTGTGTCTAGGCCAGCCTTTCGGAGAGATATCCAAACAGCACCGCTGTCTTTCTCGCCAAGCCATGTTTTAAATACTTCAATAATAAACTCTAGAGCAATTCCATCTTTTACTAAATGATCTTGATTTACTTTGGCGAGGACACCAGCAGTGATTTGCCCTCCTGAGAGCAAGATGGCAGTAACTTTAGCAAGCTTTTCACGTTCCTCGGGTGTGAAGCCTTTTAAAAACATAAATACCTTTTTGAATTCATCATCAAGGACTTTTTCCAAATACTTGTATCGCCTTATCAATTTTATAATAACTTGCGAATATGCCTTTAAAGTTTCTAAATCGTTGCCAGCAGAGAAGATGCATATCTCACTTTTATTTGTTTTGAGTGAATCAAGATCTAGCAGGGTACCTCCGGGAGCCAAGATTCCACCAGCAAGCAAAATATCGAAAAGAACTTCACCGTAGCGGCGGTAATCTAATTTTGACCCAGAAGCATCTAAGAATTTAGAAATTTGCTCCAAATCAGGTCCAATTTCGTTGAGGCCTTGTACAATTGCGTCTCGAAAACTCCCTGGATCATACTTTTCCTTCTCGTCGCGTTTGCGGGTCTTAATTCGCTGACCCGAAAGTGTGGGTTTCTCAATTCTCTGACTCATTAATCAAGGAGGGCTTAAGGATTAAATACTCCTCTCACAATTGAAATATAGAATTTATTGAATTTACGATTACTTTGTGTGAATTTATAATTAAGATAACCGTTTCACAACCACCATGTGTGAATGAATGAAAGAGGTGGTCACAGCTAAAGTTATGGACAGTTAAACTAGTCTTGAGATGATACTACGTAAGTGCTTCTACCTCGATCTAGCTCACAGTTTCGAAATTAAAAGGTTTTGTTGTAACAATATTTTCATAAAATAAAACAATTTTAGTTAATTGTTAATTTTCCTTAAATTATTAAAAAAAGTTTGAATTAATAATTTAAAATTATTCTACCATAAGCTAAAAGTATTTCTTTGTATTATTATTGTTATAGTGCAATCTAGTGATAAACCAGTGAACTATAATAAATCAACGAATAGATTTTTATTCTACTAAATAATTCTTAAAAAATAGATAAAATAAACAATATTTCGAATAATTTATTTTATTTACTTATAATTATCTTACCTTATTACATTTTCTTTCGTAAAATTTATATTGTATTTATGACATTGACAAAAATAGAAGAGATTATTTTTCAACTCAACTCTGAATTTCAAATGATTCTAGAAAACAACATTATAAATATAAACTTGGGAGCAAGTTGTGAATATAGAAAAGTATTATAAAAATTATATTTTGAATGATATTTTTTCATTTTGAGGATAGTCATATTGTTATCGAAACAAATATAAAATAATCTATAAAATGGCAAATCAATCGCATGATAAAAGTTCTAATTTGACTTCTTTAATTAATATAATTGGAAAAAGAGATGTTCTTGAAGCTGAAATCTTAAACCTTCTCGCAGAACTAAAGAAGGTTAGAAATTACATAAATAAACTTTATTTTTTAGTTTGTTTTCCTCATAATATTGATTGGAAACATTTTTAAAGTTTTCTAGATGGCTACTAGTAGCTTAAGTGCATAAGCTTTATGTTATTAATTGTTTGCATTTTATTATAATTTTTTAAAAATTTATCCCTGTTACTTAATCTAAAAAATCATATTAATGTTTGTAAGTTGTGTATTTAGCTAAGAAATGTTTAATTTATTTTAAAAATATTTATACAATTTGAAATAATCAGTAAGTATATTAATGAATATTTCAAGTTATTTTGATTAAATTTTCATGTTATTATTTTGATTATTTACAGTACTTATTATCTTTGCTTATACTAAGGTATTTTACCATACTATGCACTTTTATGTATAGATTCAAAGATATTTAAATGTTTATACTTATAATAAACAATAAATTATTAAGACTGTCAGTGTTATATATTTTAAACAAGTGTAAAAACAATCAAGTCCTTTTATTTTGTACAAAAATGGTAGGGGGGGAAACTTCATAGCTATTATTTTACAAGCTTTTAAAATACACATTTTTTATTGAGGCATATGTATTGCTTGGGTCTTGACATGTAGGGCAAGGACAGTATATTGATGGAATCAATTTCACTTTCTGCAAAAATTTAATCGCTGTTTCCTGTATTTGTAAAATAGATCCCCCACAATATTACAGAGAATATATGTATTATCGTGGGGACCTATTATTTATATCCGTATATATAGTCATATCCAAAACAGGATGCATTCTAGTTATGAAATACAGAAATTCTAGACTTAATACATGAAAAATGTAATACACTACGAATAAGCAGAGTAATTAATTATATATAATGTAAATTTACTTTTCTGCTCCTATTATAATATTGATAATTCACAAGACTAGCTCACACATAACCAGCATGTTTAAAATACATGTAGAATGAACACATTGAAAATGAAATTAATCGTAAATCTTGACAGCTCATTATAATTGGTCTCTCCCACTAAACCAGACAGGTGATCATAAAAAAAAAAAAAAAAGGTTGCTGTATATATCAAAATTGGGGAACTTTAAATTGGTATGAAATTAGAGGTACCCAACATTAAAGAATTCCCTAAAAACTTCCATGTTGCAATGTTAAGTTGATTGAATTATTATGAATTCAAATTAAAGTTATTAACTGAAATGTCACCTATACAAAAAGCTTATTTAATTATGAAAACATTTGAAAATAAAAAAAAACGCTATATGTGTCTGATCATTTTCATATCACCGAAAAGTATTTAGCAATATATAAGTGTATACCACTATTTGAAATCTTGACGATGTGTGAAAATTTAAATAATTTAATTATTTTTATAGATAAAGATTCTTGTGAAAATTTTAAATCTTTTACTCAAGTTACTTTATTGACTTCAAAAAACGTGTAAAATTTGATTAGAATACTATTTGTGAACCTTTTAGTATATCAACTTCCATGTTTAAAATATTTAATCAGAATGTTTACTATTTATCTTTTTCTTTCAAAGCATATTTTTAATAATAGTGAAAAACAAATTTAGCTACTTTACTTCAGAGCCTTATACAGTACTGTAAAATGTCTTTCTATAGAATCTAATACTATTATAATGGAGTCGAGTATTTGACACAAGATGTTTTGCAACACAAGTGTGTTACTGCATCCAGATTTGGTTCATGTTAGCTGCTGAATTAGAGAGTGATAGGGTTATTCCATCATTCTTCATTGAGTGTGCTGGTGAAAGTAATTCGTCATGCAAGTGCAATGTTTATTTTGTTATACATTTTTTGTTATACACTTGATGAGGGCAGGAGTTTTTGGGTTTTTTTTTAGTGTTGGTTGCTTAGAATTCTTCATGTTGTTTCACTTAAAAATATGGAATCTTTTAAAAGAGGAAAGTGAAGTTATTTCTTGTTTCATTTCTATTTCTCCTCTGTGGAGATCTAAAGAACAGAGTTATTGGGTCAACCTAATGGAGGAAATGAAACAAAGAAAACAACAAGGATTGCTCGGTATAGCATTTAGAGGATATCTTGTGTTCAAGTGGCGGAAGAAAGTTTGTCATAGCTACTTTGATGTAATTTTAAAAAAAAAAATCACACTGACTAAAGGAAATTCATGAAAGAAATGCATGAGAAAAGCTTTTTTTTTTTTTTAAATTCTAACTTTATTTTATGGTTTCTATTTTATTTTAAAGTTAACTAATTCTTCATTTCTTTGTAAAAAATTATTGATGAAGTTATTTTTATTAAATACTTAATAGTTAATTTAAATATATAATTTCTTTCAGATTTGCTCACATTTGTGTGATTACACTAAAAGCAAGCTCTTTTGTATTTCAGATTTGGTAACATGATCGTATAACTAGTTAAAAACGTTAATAAAATAAGAAATTTCTATATATTTATTAAAAATAAACAGAGACATTTCAATATTTTTATTTCAGCAAAATGTTACATTAACAGAACCCCTTGTAGATGAAGAAGGATATCCAAGAAGCGATGTTGATGTTGCTGCTATTCGTCATATCAGACATGAAATTATTTGTAACTATAACTATTTTTAAATTTTCTAATTTATAAAGTTTATATTTTGAGAAAACTCAATCATGGCTTACAGCATTAATAGAAATTAGGGCAGAGAAAAAAAAAAAGCAGTTCATTTAATTATTTAAAATAGTAGATAGAAACATGCTTTAGCTAATGCCTCACTGTTCTATTATCAGAGGTTTATTCATATTTAACACAAATTTTGTTGATCGACTAGAAATTAAAACTTATTTTATTTTCTTGAATAGTCTTATAAATGTTTTATGTTAAGAAAGTCATAATTATATATGAAATCCCATTGTCTTTATATTAATTTTTTTATTTATATAGTATTTTTGTAAATTTTTGTAACAAAGGATCTAGGCTCATTTTTCTACAAATTTTCAACTACTTTTACAACACACTATAAATAATTTAAAATAATTATAATCTTGGAAGTCCTATTGAATCTAGAGTATAAATGTTGGTTTAAGAAATATTGTTGTGGAGAATTCAACCTTTAAAATGAAAATTATTTAATAATCTGTCATTTTTCAGCTATAAATCTATCATGTTATAAATAATTATCTTTCTTTATCTCAATTATATCAACTATTCTTATGCTTAATGCCTGGCAACCGATAAAATTTTAATTCTTTTACTGCAAATATATTCATTGTAGGTCATTGATAATAGGAACATAATATTTAAATGGTAAGATAATTTGTTTCATGCTGAACACTACAAAATAAGCAGATGTGATTAAGCTTAAAATATTCTTTGAATAACTTTATTATTTATTATTTTTTGCTTAAATCAATAATCCAAATCCATTTATGTAATGTTGTTTCCATTTCACATTTAGGCAAACAAAATGATTGCAAAGAATTAACAAAAAAGATTGAAGAAGATTTGTATGCTCTTCACGCAGAAGAAAAAAATCACTCCTAGTGCTTCTTGCCTTAATGTCCATGAAGTTTCTTTCAAACCATTTGCTAGGGTTGATCTTGTAGATGAGAATTCTCCTGCACAGAAAGCTGTAAGTGAATTATTTAATAGTCACTTTACTAATTGCCCAAATTTTAAACTTTTTATTAAATTATGTTTCATGAAAACTGACTCTTATTAGTAACATATACGTATGAATCTGTGTTCTTCAGCTTTAATTAATAACTTAATAACAATTCAATAAATAATGTAAGTAAAATATTAATGAAGATTGTAAAATGAAAATTGAAAAATATTTCCAAGACAAGTTCTAAGCATATTTTGTTGCTGGTTGCGTATTATTAGTTTGGTTATGGTCATATTAAACTAATACTAGGTAATCAGCTGAAAAACTAAATTCCAAATATAAGCAAAATTATTGTGATGATGCTAATTTCCATCAGTACATTTTTTTATTGTTCTTTTGTGTATTAGTAGTTTTTGTTAGTTAACTAAACAATTTTATAGAAACTCTGTGGTTGTCAAAAGCCAGAAAGAATTTATAGGAAAATAATTAAACTTCCCATATCACAATTAGCAAATATATACCATTTCATTCATGCATAGCAATCTTTGATGAAAACTAATGATAAAATAATATTGGAAATAATTTAATAAAAGTTTACCATTCTGTTTTAAAGAAAAATACAGTTTAGTGCATGATATGGAAACAGACTTATTATTATTAATTATTTAGAATATTTATGTATTCAAATATTGAAAATCATTTTTGGTTTCATCAATTTTAGAATTTATATAATAACTTATTGAAATAACTTTTAAGCTAATAAAATATTAATAGATACATTATTCCACTGTATCTTAAGCACACAGGTGACAATATTTTGATGTAGCTTTAAAATTTATTGGGCCTGATGGTTAAGCGACTAGTATGTACAGCTCAGTGTCACAGGTTTTGAGTATAAGCCCCAGGGGTGCCATGAATGTTTATAGTAGTTTGGAATCCACTTTAAAATTATAGATCCCGGTCTCATATGACTGTAGAGTGTTGGACCTAGGGCTGACAATCTTATCCTGCAAAAAAAAAAAAAAAAAAAAGTCTCCTGCCTCGAAATCTGCCAATAGGCAGATGGCCTTGGCCCATCAGGAGGCTATTGAGCCAATGATGATTTAAAATTTATTTGCAGTGGAATGTTTATACTAATGAATGAGGGAAAAATTGAAAAATAAACTACTAATATGAGAATTTTTATTTTTTAGCATTTACCCATAAGTGTTTGTGAATTTATTAAACAGATTGTTTCTTGCCAACTTCAAGAAATTTTAAATTTAATTACATTTGTAGACATTTTGAATTCAAAGACATGTACATTAATACTCAAAAATTTGTTCTTTTTAAAAATAATAGTTCTTTTTTTTTAACTGAATAAAATTAAATTATTGTAATTTTATCGCCAATTGGCATTAAATAGAATTAGTTAAAACTGCTTTGATTTACATTATTCTGATATTAAAAAAAAATTTATATAAATGCTAGAGGCTGAAATCTAATTAATTTGCTTAGTTATCTAACAAATTGTTGGTATTTGTTTCCTGATTTTGAGTTTGATTATTCATATATTTTTGGTGCGTCAAACTGTATGATTTTTTCTGAAAATGTGAATTTCATATTTTTATGCAGAACTATTAAATTTTTTAACTATTAGTTGAAATTTTTGTTTTTTTTATTTTGCCTTTCAGACATAATGACTTTGATGCACATCAGTGTTTTTGTATAAACTTATTGCTATTAATTTTTTTTTTTTTTTTTTTTGAAAAATTTTCATTTATATTTGCATTATTTAATAACATTTTATAATTTGATGTTACAAAAAAAAAGGTACCTAAAAATTTTCTGTGTCCAATCAAATATTGCTTATTTTATAATAGGAAATTTATTTAAGAATTGTTATAATATGCATGTGGCTTATCAAATAATCAAGTATTCAGTAATGCCACTCTAAATTAATAAATATTTTATGGAATCTTACATGAATAGTCAATGATAATTTCTTATCATTTTTTGCAGCACTTTCCTTTTTGAATGAAACTAAGGATTTATTTATTTTTAATGCTGTTTATTGAATTCTTTAAGTATTCTTTATTATTATTTTGTATCATTGACTTTCATGAAGCATTTCTATATTTACAGTTTTTTGGCTAATTTATGTATCATGTACTGATATATATATATATTAAAACAATTAATTGAGTTTGCAGGAGCTTATTCTTTTAGATTTAAATATTTGCAGTTTACATTTAACTTTTTATCAGGCACTTTTGAAGTTTATTATATTAAAATTCTATAATTAGCTACATTAAAATATCACTAAATAATTTGTTAGTGAAAGTTTCATCCTACATCTGACATCTTTTCTTTTGACAAATGATAAATTGTTTCTGGGGATTTCTTATTTTTAAACTCAATATTTTATTTCATTTAAACATAGATAAAATTATTAGTAAATCATGTAATCTTCATGAAGTTTTTCTTTCTTTTGATAAAGAAAAAATTTTATTATATTTGTTTATCTTTTCACATATTTTTCAACATATCAGGTAGCATTCTGTACAAAAAAGAAAAATGTTATGCATGATAAATGATAATTTTTTAACTAACTATTTAATTAATTTAGTATTATTAATTTATAACTAACCTTGCTCACTTGCTGCTCAATTATATCATTAGCAAAGTATTAAATGGAAATGATGCAGTAAATAAAGAACAATATACCATTATGCTCTTCTTAATTTTTTTTATGTTTTTTTTTTGTTTTAAACAAAATTATGCTAAATTAATTGTAAATATTTTCCTTAAGCATTTTTAATATACTTATTCCATCATAGCAAGGAAGAATTTTAAAATAATCAAGATTCTGCGATTAAGAATATTTTTTTCTTGTTGATTAAGCAAGTGTATTTCTTTTAGGACTTAAGAGTTGGAGATCTTTTGGTTAAATTTGGAACTTTAAAGTATAGAAACTTTCAGAATTTATCTGCTGTTGCTAAGTTGGTTACAGAAAATCTTAGGGTAAAATATTTATATTTCTTTTACTTGCATGTGTAAATTATGATTTATGAAAATTATAATATATTTTATGCAAAAACAATAATTTATGTTTCATATGAAGCAAAAATAAATTTTAGTATTATATTTTTTCTGTAGCCTTAAAATTAATTATTTTTTATTTTGTAAATAAGTATGAAATTGCACAAATTATAATTTATCCTTATAATGAAAATTCCATAAGTTAATGCGTTTTCACTTGTCAACTAAGTTCACTTTTATATAAAAAAAAAAAATTTGAATAAAACATAATTAATTTAATCATATTAACAATTCATTCTAATAACTCAAAAAAATATGTGGAAAGAAATAGAATTAAATCAAATGTGTAATGCTATTTTATTTCAGAAACCAATCCATGTGAGTGTCCTGAGATCAGATAAAGTTGTTCCTCTAATTCTTATTCCTGATGAATGGGGTGGATGTGGCTATCTTGGGTATGTTATGCAATATATATATGCCATCTTTACAAAAAATTAGATTTGTATAAAAATTGTGCAATTTTCTTAAATTGATTGATTAGCATTTAAATTTTTGCTGATTTTGTAGCTGCTTGTGTGTTTAAAATTATCAGAATTAGTCTATTATGTTCATGTTTAAAAAATAAAGTAAACCATATCAATAATGAGATTTTTTTTTTAGAAAAAAAATGTCTTTAAAATTAAGTTTCAGATGTGTTAACACTGCTTATTAAACATTCTTCTTTTGATTTGAACTAAATTACTAAAATAAAGCTTGTAATTATGCTTATTATTGTTATTATTTATTTTTTTTTTTTAACCCATTAAAATATGTATTCTGCTCGCAGTTGCAGGATACTTCCCATTGATTCTTGAAAATTATGCAGAAATGAAATAATTCCTGATCGAAGTTTTCTATTGTACAGTG
This sequence comes from Caerostris extrusa, assembly GCA_021605095.1. Lineage (NCBI taxonomy): Eukaryota > Metazoa > Arthropoda > Arachnida > Araneae > Araneidae > Caerostris > Caerostris extrusa. The sequence continues at coordinate 60,663 of BPLR01012536.1, forward strand.
TTTAATGTTCTTAAATTTTGTTAGTGTATATATTTATTTTTTTCATTATTTTTCTTTTATAACATCGTGTTTCTGTTACATGAACGGATATTAAATAAAATATTTATTTATATTTTTCTATTTTTTTATTAATTGTATATAAAATAATAAGATTTATTTTTTTAATTAATTTTCTTTTAAACACCTTTTGATGATTACAGGACATAAATAAAAAAATGTGGTGTTTCTATACAATATTACTTCTTTTGCTATGAATTTAAGACATTTAAAGTTGCAATATTTTTTTATTAGTGATCTGTCCAGCAATTAAGTAATTGTAATTTACAAATTTACTCCAAATAATAATAATAAATTTAATTGTTGCAATATTTAATGATGGGGGGATTTTAAACCTCATTGCATTGTACCTTATTTAATTTATGCTATATATACATGGAAAAATGTATATTTTCCTTCACTATTATTGCCTTAGTTATTGAATCTACCTTAATTTTTATTTTTGATGAGCTGATTTTTCTTTTCATTGATTTAACAGGTATTCTAATATCATAATCTTTAAAAGTGAACACACTAGTGCCGAACTGTATTGTTATATTTGTAATTTTTCACTATTAAAACTCTGTGGCACATTTTCAATTTTCTTTCTGAAAATAATTTGCTGTACTGACAGTTAATATTATCAACACAGGCAATTATTATTATACAGCTTTAAATAATGCATGAGATCATACAATTCCATGTGTGCAGATGATTCTCATAAAATTATGTTAATTCAACCAGGTCGTAACACTCTCCACTTTTGATTTGCATAGATAAAAATTTTTTTGTTTTTTAAGAAGTTAAGAATTTATCTATTTTTTCTGCCTCCATTTTGAAATAAAATGTCTGATGATATTGTTTTTAATCATCTTCGTGTTTGTCATAAAACATTAATATGTTTCGTTAACAAAAAATAGTTTTCATTTAAATTTAGCTATTATAATATATAATCATATTACAGTTTTTTTTTAAATGATTCTACAAAAAATAATATTTTTTTGCAAAAAAAAAAAAGGGGGGGGCAGAACTAAGCATCCTTTTCCAATAATTTGACATTTCTTATATATCAAGTATGCATATGATTAATTTTTTTCAGACAGTGAGTATTAATTTTGGTCTTAGAGCACTTTTGTACTGGGCAATTAGCATGGTGCAAAAGAAGCAACAAGGGCAAATTATTGATTTTTTTCTCATTAATGGCTGTCAATTTTAGAAATTTGGCACACAACGAATAATGCTGTTAATGACCTTATAGCCAGTTGGATGGCTTTTAACATTAACAGCCTCATGTAGCCCTATCAAAAATCAAACATTGTCATAGAAAGGTGTTGGTAATAATGATTGCTATGAAGAACTCACTGGGGAAATAAAAGACACAATGCTTCAATTTGAGGCTAGATCTGATTATTGAACTGAATTGTTGACTTAAACTGTTCTAAATATTGTTGATATCTTGTATAGTTTAGGTGAAGTGGAGCTTATTACTCACAGTGCTTTTAAGATGTCTGCTTCAGACTGCACAACATTGACAGAGTTGTTTGAAATAATGGTGTTACCAATCATTATAGCTGCCAGTAGACTGAAATTCGTTAGTGTTCAGCAATGAATTTAATATTTGTTACATATGACCATCTGTGCAGGAACCAATACTGGCAGTTCCAATAATGTTCTTTTTTCAAAGGAACTTGGCATTCCTCTTAACAAAAGTTTGTTCTTAGTTATTCTGTGTACAATTTGAATAGCTCAATGATATGTTCATGACATCCAGCAGCTATTTGTGTTATCTGTCACATAATTTTTGGACTAATTTTTCAACAAGCCCTAAACGACTCATCATAACATTGAGCCCCAATTTTATGCGCATATCTCTGGACTGCCTCCCAGGTATTGATACACTTCCTTGGCTAGCAAAGTCACCAAATTTTCTATCAATTGAATACATATGGGACATGGTAGGCTGCAGGATTTTGATACCTCAATATTCATAGACTGGGAAAAATATTTGACAGAAAGTACTACATGATGAGATTCAAAAACTTTTTCATTCCTCACATAGATATACTCTTTATCACCTCTAGGAAAGATTTCACCAATTATTAATTTATATCTATATGTATTATATTGTAGAAGATAGTAGGTTGTGTGCAAGTAAAATTTAAATTATTATATCTTGTTGAAAGTCTTTTAAAAACCAAAGAATTTCTGAGAGATGAACTTTTAAACTTATCAGAAAAATTACTGAAAGTTTGATTTTTGAAATGGATTTTAAACCAGTTAATACATTATCATTTTTCATAAGTTATATAATTAAGTTTTTTTTTATTTTCAGAAAATGAAAATATTTATTCCTCAGTCAGAATATTACTAATTTTTGTATAAGATTTAAATTTAAAAACAATTGTACAAACCTTTTACTGCATGCAATCAAACAGAGATTTTTCTTAAAGGCAGAAGAATTCTGTGAGACAGGAGAATTAATATTGCTTATAAATCTGTTAGTTTTCTAAAAAGTAAAAACGAAGTAATTTTTAATAGTGCATACTCATACCAAATAATTTACAAAGCTATAAATATTCTGTATTTTTTTCATATAGATATATGCAAAACAAAACAAACAAATGAAAAAAAAAGATGTACATCTATATTTAAGAGTGTAAATCTACTCAACAGCTTTATTACATACACTGCTATGCATCAGCAAATTTTTAGATCTGTAAATCGTATGGCTCCCAGTTCTAAAATATGTTTTGTTCATTGATTACAAGTATTCAATTGATAACTAAATTTATTAGTCTTTATGGTGTTCATGTTAAAAACAAAATGATATGAATGAAAAGCCCAATTAAGTTCTAACCGGGGTAAACATGGAAAGGTGATGGGTCTTGCAATGCATGAATTTCTGAAACCAATTGCGTGTATCAATTGCTGTTCTTATATGTTAAATTTTTTTTTTTGAGATGACACATGAAACATATCTTCAATGTTATGATCAAACCATGTTTTAAATTTAATTGTTTCACTACTTGATAAATATTAGATTTAAAAATGTGTATATTTTCCTAGTATTACTATAACTAAGAAATTTTGTAATGAAATGTATTGCATACAAATAATATTCTTTAGTTTAATTATAATTTAGAAATTAAAAGTTAATCCCAGAAAAAAAAATTTCAAGATTTTGACTAATGAAAATTTTTAATCTGATTTCTACTTAAATGTGGTAAAAATTTTACATTCTCTTTAAAATCCAGTATCAAATTATTATTATTATTTTTTTTTTTTCAAAATGCAGTTTTAACTGGTTTTTTTATTTTTACAAGCATATATGTAGAAAAAAAAATATAACTTCATATTTAAACTTTTTATAGTCATTTTTTTCATGAGCTTTTTCTCTGAGTTAATTTCGCCTGAAACCCATGTTGCATAACTGAATTATTGAACTGATATGGGTCACTTTTTTTTGTAAAAAGACATTAGTCCTATATTTTTTGAAACTCATCTATATTTATATAGGATTTATTTAACTGGATTCATTTTCTATTTTGTCTATTACATTTTAATGGGGAAGGTAATTTTATAATGAATTTTCATATAACAAATTGTATTGCAACAAAAAAGGTTAATTGTTTTAAAAGATCTGGTAAATAGGTTAAATGTGATTTGATTTGTAATTTATATCCAACATTATAGAAAAATAATATATTATTTTTCTATAATAGACACAAGCTTAAAAATAATATTCTACAATACAATAAGAAAAGTTAAGTAAATCATCCTTTTGTGTTGAATTGACATGGGTGTATATTCTGTTAAATTAATATATATTAATATTCCATCATATGTTAAATAATGTAATTGGTTAAAAATTTATCATTTAGTAGTTCTATTTTTGTTTTTATTAGTTAAAAATGTATCTTTTAAATTTTTAGGTGATTTATAAAAGATTTTCAATTATATTTAAACAAAATATGTTAAAATTCATGTGAAAAATATCTGTGAATGGACCTTTTGTTCCCCTAGACTCTAGAAAATATTTTGTGCTAACTATACATAGAATATGACAAATTTGGAGAAAGTAATTGGCGAAACTATTCAGCTTTTTAGTGAAAACAGAAAATAAATGACTTCAAGAAAATTTCCATATGTGTAAAATAAAAACTCATTTAATTCTTTTAAACAAATAAATAAATAAAGGCTTCAGGTCAAACTTGAAGAGAATAACAAACATTTATATTCTTAAGATGAGGGCCTGTATTGTTACTCCACTTCCGTAATTTATCTTCAAGCTACACGCACCTCCTGGGTAATGCTAAGTGAGTAACGTCGGTGCAGCACTTGCCTTAAGGCATTGAAGACAATTGTCGAAGTGTTTGCCAGCTGGAAAAAAAAATACATGTATATTCTTAAGATGTATAATTGAAAAAAATTAAAAATCGCCTAGAGAATTTTTTTTACAAGCTTTTATCTTTTAAATCTCTTAACTAATCACAAAGTAATCGCTATTTTAGAAATAAGCCATGAACGTTAGTAAAAATTCCAGGGTTTTTAAAAAATTTATTTATTATTTAATATTGTGGGTGACATTTTTGAAAAATTATGGCAAATATATTGAGGAATGGCCCTTGTCACATACTGCATAAAAATTTGGTATTTAATATTGTAATATTTGCACAATGTAATGCATTTAACAAAAGGATGCTAATGAAAGTTAAAAGCTTAAATTTTTACTTTGTTTGTAATGTCTATGAATAAGGTATTGTACTATATATATAATAAGTTTTTATGTTGTATAATTGTGTGTACATTTATTTATAATTTCCTTAATTTGTCTTCCTTTATATTCTATAATTACATTTTTAATTTATTTCTTTGTTTTCCTTTTAAATTTGCTGGTATTATACGTTATGGCATATAAGTATTACACTCAAGTAATTTATTCAAAATATTTCATAATTTGAAAAAATATTGGTAAGGAAAACAGAAATTGCACTTTTAATGAAAATATGTCCTAGTTTATGTAGCATGTTAAAAATTATATTAATAACTATGCCTAGTTAATATTATTAATGAAAAGAAAATTTACAAAAACTTTTAATTTATCATCCTGCATGTTAATATTTATTAACAATCATAATGATGTCAGATTTCTTATACAATATTGTGCAGCAGTAATATAATTTAAAGACCATTTTAAAATTGCATTTCATATTAACGTCATTGTATATAACCAAAAATATAGCACATAACTATCTAATTTTTAAAATATAAAATTTTTTCTCCTGAAAACTTGATTTAATAAAATTATTTCAAAATATTCTTGGTAGATGTTATTATAAGTGTCATGTAGCTTAATTTTGATTTATTTCTATGGAACCAAATTATATTTCAAAGAAAATGTGATTTAAAGATCTCATTAATAAAATCCTATATTCAATTTTAATAATATTTATTATTATCTTTTATATTTTTCAAGGGTATTTTTTAAAGTTATTTTTACATTCTGGATATTACTTTTTAAAAATAATGGAACATCAATAGAAATTTCTTTCTGAAAGCTATGTGCTACTTAACTAAAAGGATTGCATTATTTGTTTTATAACATTACACATTCCTTGTACTAATTTCAAAATAGAAAATTTTTGTACTTGAACGCTAAACAAATCTTTCAATTTCATAATTATTTATCACTATTTTACTACTGGAATTTGAGTTTTTTTTCAATTAATTATTAGGATTAATAAGTTTTTACATTTGAATTTAGCAGTATCATTTCTTTCTCCTTTTTTAAAGATAGAGCAGTTTTCATTTTCAATTAAAGGGGAATTATTTAATTTCACGAAATTTGTTACTTTGATCTCATCATTTGGGAAAGTTCAAATAGTTGTAAGTAACAATATAAAAGTTCGATGGGTAAAAAGAAAGAAATTAAGAGATCATCTTAGTTAATATTATTAGCACTCCTCCCTTCCTTTTTGTGCTTTCTTTGCTAGATATAGTTAAATTATACTCAAATATTCCTTAAATAATCTGAATTGACATTAGTGATGAATTTTAGAAAATCCTACTTATTTGCAAATTTTCACAAATCAGATCTATATGGTATCAAACACATCTTTTCTGTATACTCAAGATATTAAACATAAGTGTAAAAAAAACTGGTCTTCATATTAAAGTAATGATCCTATCTTTTTGTGCTTAATATATAAAATAAGCAGTTAAAGTGATTTGAAATAGCAGTAACTATTTTTGTGTTTAAACCTTTAATTTTTAATGAAGTAACTTGTTCCCAGCTTTACATTGATTCCTTATGGAATATGGTGTTCCTTTCATCCTAATCATTCTGGCAACCTACAATAATAAGGCTTGTATAAAAAATTCTGATTCATTTTAGAATAATTTGTTATTGATTCAAGATCACTATCTTGCATTGGGTACAAAAAGTTGTTTGCTTAATAAAAAAATGATTAGTAATCTTTTATTGTGACTAGTCACTATTCATATATTAAACTTATTACTAGTCTTATTTATTGTATCAAATAAACCCAAAGAAAAGTTCAAATGCTGAAATCCAGTTATCTGCTAAAATTTCCATCCAGACTACTGAATGTTTTTTTTTTTTTATTTCACAACTAATCTAGTTTTAAGAAATAGATATTATTGCTGGGGGTTTATATTTTGCTGTTTGAAATAAAAAGAGTTTGTATCATAAAAATGTGAAATTTTTGAAAAAGCCCTTTTTTAATGGATAATTTTTAGTTCTATATATTTAATGGGTAAAAAAAGTAGCATTATTCATGTACAAGCATATACTAGAAGACATATACCCTTTGTCATTGTTCGGCCATCGCGTCTCCCTCTCATCTCATCTCATCTCATCGATTGTATTGGTGTCTCTCTGAGGCGACTGTTGAATGAGGGGAAGACCGTTTACGATGTACTGGACTTGTTTAGGATTCTAAATCAAGGGGATAAGCAACAAATGTCATTTCTTGCACTATAAAATATTATTACAATTAAAAAAAGGTTTTTTTTAAATCAACTTTTATGAAAAAGAGGAGAGGATGTTTAAAAACATTTTGTACTTTGATTGTAAAATTATGACAATATATTTGTAACAAATACATTCTATGCACAGATGCAGAATACAGCCAGTCAATCCTTCTCGAGTTGCTCAAAGTCCAATAGAGAGGGAATAACTCCTGATGATTATATTTGCTGTTGTACAGTCATATGTCTGGTGTATTACCACATTGTTTTATGTACATATATTGTTTATTAATTTTTAATATCATTCATTTTATGTTTGTAATTTTTCATTATCATCATCCATGAACTATGGTTTTTTTTTCTGTGGTATGCTAAAATTTTATTGGTTGATATTAAACAAATTGAGTGTTGTTGAATTTCAGCCGTGTTCCTGTGATATTAAATGATTGTCAATGTAATAAAAATTTATTGTTCTATGTGTGTATTTATTAAATTTTTTCATTTATTACAAAGTCTATAGATTTTCGTAATTGAACTAATTAGTCACCATATTTTTTCATCATAAAAATCAAAGATTTAAATAACCAATTTTTTAAGAGTATTTGTTAATTATGTTTCTCTAATAAGTAAGTTTTATATTTAGCAATTATTTTAAAATGATTGTATTTAGCAATTATTTTAAAATGATATTCTTTAAATATAAGAAATTTTCTGTTTTTTTTTTTAAAATCATTCTTCAAATTATCAAACTAGCACAATATGGCCCGGTGTTGCCTGGGTACAGAATATAATTTTTTAATTCTTGTAGGAATTATATTGGAGTAGAACTGAGATTTTAAGTAACTAACCTTAAATAATATTAATTAACTCAAAAAAAAAAAAAAAAAAGGAGGAAGGTTATCCTATATCTTTTTTCTCGCCTCTAATCTGCTGGTATTTTTTTAATAATGTAATTAGTGTTATTATTATATATTTTTTTAAGATTTAATCAAAAACAAACACTAATAACTTCTTGGCATTATTTAACCTACAAAAATAAGCATCACCAGAGCTGATTTTACCTGCTACACCAGGGATGGGCAAACTTTTTCGGTCTCGGGCCAAAAATCGAAAAAAAAAAAAAAAAAGTTTGGCGGGCCAAGATAAAAAATTTTAAAAACAATATACAAAAATATTTCCAGGTTTATTCATCATTAAAGGCACGGCACTCTGCATCAACTTTACGTTTTTAGTAGCCATTTGGGGGTCGAAATATTTTACAATTAACCCAACCAGCTGCTATGCTGTACTTTTAATAATTTCACCACTATTCACAATGATGCTATATGTCCGCAATCTTTCCATACGCTATCAACAATATTAGAACTCGCTCCAAAAGAAAAAACCGCTGGCTGGAGCTTAAAATGCGCAGTCTGCCTCATGTGAGATCTATTTCGCCTATATTGGATTCCCATATGTCTGCTTCCCGAGAAATAGATAACGCTTATTGGCGCCAATCTACAGCTATAACTGACAAAGAACTTCCGCTTTTAACATTTTACCGATTAAAAGCTGTCTGTGCTTGCTATTTCCATCGATTTACGTTTCGTAGAACAAAAATAAAGAAAGTAAAAAGATCATCAGTCATTTGAAAAAAAGAAAAAAAAAATATTTAATCAAAGTAGAAAAGGAGATGGATATATAATATATCATCATCATTGGCGCAACAGCCCGTTGTTGGCCAAGGCCGTCTACCTACTGGCAGATTTCGAGGCTAGAGATATTTTTCTTTTTACGGGGTAGGGTTTTCAGCTCAGCTCAACAGTCATATGAGACCGAAACCTACGGCTTAAAGTGGGTTCCGAACCACTACAAACATTCTTGGCACCGCCGGGACTCGAACCCGAAACCTGTGGTACCGAGCGCTAGCAATTCAGGCCCTTTATATAATAGATAAATACTATACATTTCTTTTAATTTGCCTCTAACTGACAAATTAAAATTCTATCCGCGGGCCTGATAGAACCTTCCGGTGGCCGGAGTGGGCCGTAGGTGGCCCATCCCTGTACGACACCATCTGGTGGCAGTAAAAAAAATAATAAGGTTTCTGTTTAATTGAAAAATAACTAATTAGAATATTTTTCATAATTTTTGGCTTCAAACTAGATAAAATACAAAGTAAAAGAAAAATTTGACCTATGTATCACACTTTTTATGTTTTAGACATTACAAATATCTTCCTTTATAAATAAATAAGTATTTATAAAGATTCTTGTGCCATGTGTGAATCAAATTAACGTGGATACTGGATTTTTAAAAGATAAAACTTCACAAAAGAATGAATAAGCATCATCTATTCTAAGCAGATCTAGAGACATATTCTTGTATTTTCTAAAACATATAACACTTAGTTTCTTAACTTTGAATTATCAGTATTTTATCTTGTTCCCCATCCTCCAAGAGTTACAAAAACTGTTCTTTTTTAATTAAATAAAGAAATTATATTTGATATTCCATCACTAGATGGCGCCCTGCGTTATCAATTTTCTTGATAAAATAAGGTAGAAATTTGTTGTTTTGACTGTATTAATTTTCGATTTACTATTGAAGCAAACACTGTTTTTATTCTTTAAAAAAAATGCTAACGGTTGAAAGGCGAGAAATTTTTTATGTCGGGAATCCTCGGATAAGAATGAGGATAGCCAATTTATATTATTTAAGGCGAGTTATTTAAATCTGTATGAATAATTTTGAAAATATATTTAGTTGAGTAAAAATATTTTGTGTATCTTAAAACTTTTAGACTTATATCTGCTACAAGTTCTACGATTTAAATCAAGATAAATTTTTTTTATCTAATACTTTAATCTGCATTTTATCTTATAATAACACAGATCTCTTTAAATTGGAATCTTTCATACTGAAGATAACTCGTGCATTGTTTGGACCTCATTCGTTGTTAAAAGACATTGATCATTTCTTCACAAATTTCTGTTTTCCGTTTAATATATATATATATATATCATCTTGAAGTTTCAAAAATTTTTTTAAATATTTAGTGTATGGATAAATTTCTTTGCTGCAATTAGGGATTGCTTTTAAAAGTATTTTCTCATTAAAAATCGTAAAATAGATATTCGGTATTTTTAGACTCTTAATACCGGTAGTAGTAAAATTTTAGAAAGAAAGAAAACACAGGTTGATTTTATTAACTCATGGTTGTGTCCAAAAATATACTAAAGAAATATAACTTATAAATTACACCAGTATATAAAGAATCACAAATAAAAAATAAAATAAAGGAAGATCATTCACTTATTTAAATCAAAAAGAGTGTAAATATCACTGTTTAGTCTGTGGTACTCCTCCATTCACTTTAATAACTCTTGAAAATTTTTTACATTGTGCACCAATATTCTTTTCATCATATAAATAATGAAACCAAACAAGTATTGAATCAACTGAGTGATTTTCGCCAAAGTTCGTTTAAAAGCCTATTTATTCATTATTACTGTAATATTTTCTGATGAAAGTAGTTTAAGTCTTTACAAAAAGCGATTTGCACATTTAAATATTTTGCCGGGCAAATCATAAAATTAAGCATTAAGAAATCAAAGGTTGGTATTGTCCTCGTTTGAATAAGTTTAATCACCTAAATTAAACAGGAAAAATACAATAATATAAATAATAAAAAAAAATTTGTATATTTGGGGATTTTAAAATATCTCGTGAAAAAAAAATAGTTTGCTTCACGTCAAGCTTGAATACAAAAGAAATATAATACATTTCAAATAACTAATATTTAGTATGCATTCCATTAGCATCTATTACTTGCTTGTACCATTGCTGGCATTGATTTAATTAAATTTTCTGTAACAGTAGGGTCAAGATTTAATCACTCTTCAATAAGAGCTTGTTTAAGTGCAGATTTGCTTGAAAGCTTCTTTTTTCTTACTTTTAAATCCAAAGAATTCCAAAATTTTCAAAGGATTTTCTGGTGAAGTGATGGGCTAAAGTCTTCTGGGTGAAACATTAAAACGCTAGTAGAATCATTCAGAAGTTATACCAGCAGTGTGCTTCGGATCATTGTCTTGTTGAAAATATTAATTTGTACGTTACTGGAAACCTAATAAATTTTATGCATTTTTGTGGCAAGTTTTTTCCAACACATCAATTTTTAGCTGTTTTATTCCTATCAATGAAACACAAATTACAACTATTTGCTAAAGCCATGCACCCCCAAACCGTAACAGAGCCTCCTCCATCATTTAAAGCAATACATTTTTAGTATGGAAAGCAGTGCAAGGCTTTCTCAACTTTTGCTGCCATCTGATTTAAAGATTTTGAACTTACTTTTTCGGAGAATATGACATTTTCCCAGAAATCAATTGGTTTATTGATATATTTCTTACGAATTCAAGCATCTCTTAAATTGTCTAAATTTCGTTCATTTATAAAAGGTTTTTCCTTGGAGATCTCTTTAAATTTGTGCATCGTGCAGGACATTGAAGAAAACTTTAGGCACTAATTTGAACTCATTGCAGATGTTGAAATGACATCATTGGCCAATGTTTCGCTCTAACAAATGGATTTTTTTTGCCGTTCATAATTTTTATTAATTCGCTGAAGACAAAAATGTTTTTAAATATATTAGTTTATGGATAGTTTCTTTTTTGCAATGACGTTTTATAATGTACCGGATTAAAAAGCAAACGGTATTCGGTATTTTTAGATCTCGATACCAGGATACCATTTTAATACCGATGAGAAATAATTTTAGCAAAAGAAGAAAACACAGGTTTTCTTATTTGCCAGTTTTATTAGAAATCAAATGATACAAACAAATGTTTAACTTTATAGTCGTCACGTAGTTATATAAGAATCACAAATAAAAAATAAAAAAAATGCAAATTTAGTTATTTAAATCACAAAAGAGTGTAAAAATCACTTTTTTGTCTGTAAGATACTCCTTTTAATTTTACTTGCAAAAAAATTTTTTTACATTTTGAATTTTTTAAAATTAGTTTAAATGAATAAACCAATTGTGTTTTTATCATTTTTGATTTTTATGTTTTTTAGTGAATTATTATTCAAAACTTATGGGCAAATACTTTTATGTAGTATATATATAATAAATCTGAAAAATATTTTGAACTCTAAAGTATGATATGCAAATACAATGTGAATACCAAACTCACCGATTTAAAAAATATCGAAATATTACACACTTTCTTTACAACTACAACCCTTGTTCTCACAGATAAGAATTTCTAGTTTTCAGATAAGAACAAGAATTTCACAGATAAGAATTCTAAATTTCTAGTAAATACCGAGAAAAAACCGGTATTTAAACTTGTGAATACCGGTATTACAAAATTGTACAAATGGCTCAAAATACCAGTATTGCAATCCCTAGCTGCAATCATTCAATTCTTAATCAGCCTTCAGTAAATGTTTTTCTATATTTCGTTATTGAATGAGCCATCGGAAACTAGTACCAATTGCAGCTCATTGTTCCGCATTTACTTAAACAACAATTGCTGAGATTTCAACCCGCGTTTCAAAGATTCATATTATTCATTTTCAGCTAGTTCTAAAACGAAAATTTGTGCGTAATTCAAAACTAAGTTAATATGATTAGTTAGCTAGATCTTGACTCTTGGGATTTAATGGAGGTTTGGTTTGTAGCTCTACGGTCATTTTTGCACATTTTGGCTAATTAGACCAGGACCTTACAGTTTAACGTATATTCCAAATCACTAGCAAACATCCATGCCACCCTCCAATATTCGAACCTGAGCCTTGGTACCTAAGGCCAGAGCGCTAGCAAATTGGCCATCAGGTCACTATTTAATGCAGCAGTCAGCGGGGCTCTCAGACTAAAAAGTTAAAAAGTTAGTAGAACAGAAAAAAATTAAATTCGAAATGAAAATGTTATGAAATTATAATGAATGTTATGAAAATCGAAATATATTTAGTAGTCTTGGATTAAACTTTTTTTTGAATCTGAAATGCTACACGACAAATTGGAAATAAAATTCAATAAGATTATCTTTCTTGTATTATAGTGATTGAAAAAAAGCGTTTAAAAAACGTTTTTTTTTTTTTTTGTTTCGAAAACACTTTTGTTTATTTTCGCATAACCATCACTTCTTAATAATTAAATTATACATGTATGTACAATGAAATGTATATTTTGTTTTCATAAGGCTGAAAACAAAATGTTAGTTTTCCCATAACGATGAAAATAGTGCCATCTGTACTTTTCACTGTATTTTTCAATGATATAAGGGGACTGATGACCAGTTGACTAGCACTCTGGCTTCAGATTCGAATTCTGACAGTGGCATGGATGTTTGCGAGTGGTTCGGAATCCCCGTTAAACTGTAGGTCCCAGTCTAATTAGCCTAAAGTGTGCACAAAATGACAGTAGAGCGGCAAATCAAACCAATGATATAACTGCTAACAAGTTTAAATAAAGTATATTCATTTTGTACTGATGTGTGAAATGTGCTTTTGGTGGAATGTGAATATTTTTTAGTTATAAAGATGTGTTATAGTTAATCTAATCCTACAGTTGTGTAACAGCTTTTGAGCTTAATATTGCTCGGGGACTGTTGAATCATTGAAACGACCATGACTGAAAGTTCAGACAAAATGAAATGTATGCCAATCACGTGCTTGCCTTCTGCATCTATTATAATAAATCAAAACGCTAATGCTTGATTTAAACAACTTGCGTGAATAAAAGTAAACAAAACGTATCAGGAAAGAATATTAAGTAATTTTTATTCATGTTCTCTAAATTTTAACGATCTTTTTTAAAAAAAAACCCTTTTTTTTTTTAAATTAAAAGGATCTTTATTTTTAAATTGAGACTTTGCATTTTTGCCGTGCATTCTAATGCATAAGGCTTTTAAACCAGCTTTTAGATCTTTCGATCGGAAGATACATTTCAATCTTAAGAATAATCCTAATAATATAGCGTTTTTCTTTGTTTTAAACTCATTGAATGATTGAATCAATATTTAATTGTATTGCCCTATTTAAACATTTTAAAAATAAGCGTTGTATAACGATAAACCGAATTTTTCTTTATCCGAGGTGGTTCATTATGTGTGTTTTCTTTCCGACTAAGCATGTCAACTTCAAACTCTTTGCGAGGGTGTTGAATTAATGGGTTTTGTTTCTAAGTGGCGATGTTAAGTATCAGCGATTTAAAGATTACTTAATTTGGTTAGAGCAGTCAGTGGTTCTCGAACTTTCTGAAGTCGTGGCGCATTTTAAAATCCTACAAATAATTGATAACGCACTATATACAAATTTTTGAGAAATAAGTTGTAATAAGCAAGTCAAATATTACAAAATAATAATATAGCGCAATAAAAAAAAGAAACATACCTTAAGTTTATTTATTCTTGAGTTTATGAGAAACATGCTTGATGTGTCCTAGCGATGTCTTCAATGTTTGGACATATATCTGTAAGGTAAACTATCATTTCCTTGTCAATACATTGAAGATAGTTTACACATAATTGTAATGAAGGTAAAAATGTTAATTAGCATAAGTATGACGTTGAAAATCGTAGTAAAATTTTCAAATCTTTTATAGAAAGCCAGAAAGAAGGTTTTCAAGAGACAAGCATAAGGAAGTTTAATCATCAATCTATGATCAGTGAATATAGTTGCCAGTTCTTCTTTAGTTAATGGCTAACCAAAATCATTTGAAGTTTCTATAAATAGGTTTCTAACCCAGTTGTTAAGATAAGTTCATATTTTCTATTAGTTAACACTGTTCTTCTAAACTTGTTAAATACTCAACTATTAGTTCAAGTGTTATTAATGGAAACATTTCCAAATTACCTTCAACAGCTTCCTTCCCCCCCTAAATCTGTAATTTCCTCTTAATCGTTTTTATTTTACCATTGGATGTGAGAATATTTTCTTCTTTCCCTTGTATGCTAGCATTTTCAAAATAGTGAGCTGCTGATATATATCGACCAAATATTGCAACCTTGCAATTCAAAATCCATGGTTACAAAAATGAAATCCCTTTATTTTCCCTTGGGTTTCATCCCTTCAAAAAATGCAAAAAGTTCTTGTGTTAGTTCAGGTGCATAGGTAAGTACTTTCGCCCTTGACAGCCACCTCACCTCAGTATGTAAAAGCAGCCGCCTGTGCCTTGAATCCAAATACGTACAAAGCTTTTCAAATAAACGTGATTTGACAAGTCTTCTTTAAATAAAATTTATCATCTGAACAGCTTGATCTCTTAATTTTTCTTCCAATGTTTTTTTACTATCAAGGCCTCCATGTGAAGGAAGTAATGAGTTATGATAGTATTCTCGTTTATTTTTATATAAGGCGCTTAACATAGCCTTCCATGGGAGGGGGCTTCATTTACACACATGCCTACGCACGGCTTCCATATTAGCTGTCATTTATTAAGATAGTTATTCAAAATGTTACAAAGGTCCTCACCTTTTGTAGATACACTTAATTCTTTGCAAAAATTAAACTGATTTTCTGTTTGATCTTCATTGTTAAAACGGACAAATGCTAAGAGTTGTGCCTTGTTGGTAATGTATATTGATTCATCAACATGTAAAGGAAAATTTGAATACTGATGTTTATTACTGCATACAATTTTCTTGATATCAAAATATATTTCTGTAATACGCCTATTAATTGTATCATTAGAGAGAATAATCTTGTTTATTTTCATTGCTGTTTCATTTCCTAACATTATCATGACCATTTTCCTACATGCAGGCAAAATGGGTAATTTATCTAAAGTTGTTCTAACTCAGCTAGCAATACAGAGACAGTTAATCTTTATGCCATAAGCAAGGACTGCACCACTGTTATTCATAACACCAGGGGGAACCATTCTGTTGCACCCAGGGGGAACGTGTAGCTTGAAGATATGCCACGGACTCGGGTAATTCCCTAAAGTATTCCCCTTCATATTTTTTGCTGTCAGTTCGAGACCTGCTGAGAAGCGATATGAGTTTATCAGAAACAGCCATTATACTTTAAAAAGAATTTGACGCTTTTGTTTGCTGTACAGACAATCTGAAAAAAACTTACAGATTTATCTTGCAAATTAGAATGTATAGTTTAAAAATATTTCGGGCACAATATATTTACCTGTGATAAATTGAAATTGAAAGGATTTCACTTATTATTATTTTTCAATAAGTTCAAATAAAACCAGAAAACTTTAATAAAAACTACGAAATGTTCATAAGTCAATAATCATAAATATCACAATTTGAAAACACGCATTCCCTGCTTTCAGAGATGAAAGTAGTGGTGATGTAATAACATACGCCAATGGCAATCAGACTGTCTCAGCGAGAGTTTTTCCGATTTTCTTCTTATATGGAGAAAAAACGAAAAACCCTCCTCGAACGCATCACTCCCCCTATTATTCATCTCCCTTGTGTTCGTATTTTACATCAATGAAGCATGAGGTCCCCTGTGTGTAAAAAAAAAAATACATAAAAATGTATGTTCAAACAATACTTGAAAATAAAAAAAAATTTTATAATTATGTTTTATATTTTCAAATTACAATATTTTATTTTAAGGATTTCTTATTGATTATAATAATATACGTTATGATATAATTATCATTGTGCTTAGTAAGATAATTTAAAGAAAAACAAAATAACAATATAAGAAAAAGCCAGATATCAAGAATTACTTAATTTATTTTCCGAATACGTTCCCTTTTCAGGCAAAAAAAACGTTTCTGTGCACTTTTTTTTTTCCTTTGAAGAACAGGATATGTAATATAACATGAAATGAGTAAAAATTTCAAAACACCGAAAAATTCAGGCCGTATATTGTTAAGATGGAAATATAACCCCGTTGTAACGAAGAAAAAATATATTGCCTCGTCAAGGGCTTACAAGGCAATCACTGAACTCTTTTTAACCTACGGATCAACGTATGCATTTCTATTTTGTTTCTGTTTTTGAGCGAAGGAAGTTTTTTTAGGGGTAAAAAATAATAATAATAATTGAGTGACTGAGGCAGTACCGAAAATTATTCTCACGTGCAAAGGAACCAGTTTATCAACCTGAAAATCACGCTTTTGGAGGATAATTACGTATAAGGAACAGGTAACGCTCAAAAATAATTAACTAATACTAATTGAATTGGAAGGTTAAAAGATCATTTAAGTATAAACATTTCTTTACAATTTGTGAATTTTACGAAAAATTTTGGACTTGAAGATATATTTACGTGTTAAACTTTTGCTTTCTTTACTTTTAAATGATAAGATTAAAATATAAACTGAAGATGATTAATGAAATTGTTCGAGCATCTAGTTATATTCATTACGCCTGTATAGTTTTAAAATTGTATTCGGATTACGGAAAAATAAAATCTTGACAAACTTTCAGACGTCGTTGAAAGAGATATATCATGTTCAGAATCTTGTATAATAAAAATAAAAATAAAATATTTTTTTATACAAGGTAATTTGACCTGAGGTTATTAGTCTCTGAAACAGCAGATATGCAGGATATTCAGCGTTACACAGGATGCACCATAATTATCCTCGTCACAATTTGGCATCTTCTCTACTAGAAGAGGCATCTTAAATGGTATGCACTTCCTACTTAAATCAAATGGAGGGAGTTTACAACTTACAGGTTTGTCTTGTTATTTGGCATAGAAATGGGAACTTTAAGTCGAAAATTTTTAAGCTTGTCAGCCTAAACTCCTACATTTCAAAAACATAAGGCCGTAATCACTAAGCCGCTGCAGTACCCCCTCCCCACATGTGAAAGGTGGCCTAATGGCTAATTGGCTAGCGTTCTGACCTTTGGTACCACCGGGGTCACCGGTGTTCGAATCCTGGCGGGGCATGGATGTCTATGGATGGTTCGGAATCCAAGTTAAATTGTAAATCCCGGTCCACTAAGTAGCCTAAAGTGTGCACCAATGACCCTAGAGCGACAAACCAAACACCACATGTGAAAAGTAAACATTCAAATTTTAGAGGAATTTTTAAGTATTTTTTTTTCGTTAGACATTATATCTAATAATTTAGAAAAATAATTTATTCAATATTATTTAAATTATATTGGAAAAATATTAATAATATTTCCTTTCAAAGACAAGTTTTAATACGACAATTAATCACGATAAATGATTCAAATATAAGCTGGATATTAAAATACAACCACACATTTTAATACATAGATGTTTCGTATAGATCTTTTAATAATGTTTCCTTGAAGCAAGCGTATGTTCAGAACTCTTACTCTCGCATCATTTTCATAGGATATTTCTTCTACGACATGAATCGCAACGACTGTACAATAATTAACTGCGGCATGAATCGCAACAGCTATACAACAATTAACCACGACATAAATCGCAAATTGAACCGTCAGCACTTTGCTCCGTCATTGTCTGTCATTCTCTGCCAGAAAGGAATTAAGGTGCTTTCTACCTGTTATTGCATTATAGAAGTCACCAAATCGTTAGCCATCAACTTACATGGAGCCACAAGAATTCTTTGTCATTTACGGAGTCGCTCTCATTAAGAACATGTACCATGCTAAAAATTAAAAAAATGTATTTTTGACGGAAGTAAACTAAATCTCCAAAATTATATTACATTGCCCATTAAATACCATTTTTTAAAAGCATTGACATTTTTTTTACTAGAAGATTAATAAAAAATGACACTATAAATTGCCATCTAAGGAGATTTATTTGGTTTACAATTCATATTGAATTTTTTTTTCAATTTGAATAGCACTTAACGGAATGCATTTGACACATGAAATCTTAATTAGTTTTAATATTCCTCACAAATGGGTTCACTATAATTACGGGAAGTATCTTTCAATTGGTATGCCTTAGACACATGTCTTGAATTAGAGGGGAAAATTGCTGAGATAGTCTAACAATGCAAAATGTTGCAGAATCTTTCATTCATCTATCATTTTAAGTGGTTAAGTGACAAGAAAATTTATTTGTTAAATAATTGCTTATAAATTGTTTGGTTTCTTTTGCGTCAAAAGTAGTCACAATTCAATTTCCGTAAATATCTAAACTGATCAAGTTAAGATTAGTCTATTTAAAAAAAAAAAAGATTAAATTAGCAATGATTTTTAATAATTTCAGTTAAAAGAAATTTATTCCGCGAGATTAAAACAATTATATACTAAAAAAAAATATATATATCAACCCGAATTTATTGGAAAAATATGACGATTTATAACAGGTACTTGAGTTTTTGAAAAATAGATTTCTTCCATTTTTTTGGTTTGACAGAAAATAAATCTCAATTTTCATTTTATCGCTGCATTAGCACTATTAGTCCAATTCAATACTCTCGATACTTATTCTTGCAATATAAAAAGTTCTACTATTAGAAGAAACTATCTCAATGAAATTCACTACAATTGTGTTGTTTGCATATATTGAAAAAAATTGCTGACTGTAAAATATTCTAATTCTGTATAATAGCTGTGTAAAAGCGACAGCTGCAATATAAAGTTAAAGTCATCATTGCTGTCACCGAACTGCACAACAATGCTTAGACATTAAAAGCACACTTTTATGTCGTCCAATGTCATCCATCAAGCTTCAGATATTAACAATACTCATTATTCATACTCATCCTTTAATTAATTGCTTGTATAATCTGTAGTGGGCCATCCGTCGGACTGTAATTCAAGGACTGCATTTACAAAGCTTCATAATTAACAAAACATCATGGCATAAATGTATTGTAATATACAAGGCATCCAGAAACATAAGATTAGGCTCACTTCGTTGCTGTATAGACGCTTCTTCTCCCAGATGTACAATGAGCAGTAGCAAAACAAAACCATGTTGCCTAGCGGCGGGAAGGGTCTCAAACAAATTCAAATCAAATTCTTAATATTCCATGCCGATAGAATACTTAATTCCATAATTAAAAATTTACAAAAAATCAATAAAATGTATCAATCTAAATGAAAATCTACAGTTATAGTTACACTTGTTACAGTAATAGCAAATATATACAAAAAGATTTAACAATGAATTGCAGCACAAATTTTTAATACACAGGTGACACATAAATGTTTCGTACAGATCTTTTATGTTAGTTATGATTTATTGAAGCAAGCGTATGTTCGGAACTCTTATTCTCGCGTCATTCAATTCCTTCTATTAGCTCACCCTCTCCCTATATATATTTTGTTCAAATTTTCAATCGCTCATAAAATACTTTTTATTCATCCACTCAAGTTCAAATGCATTTTTTTTTTGAACTTGTAGTAGATGACACTGGATGTTAATACAGTTTTTTCAAATATTAATTCAGTAATTAAATTTAATTAATTAATTTTAGGTTCTTTTAGATTTAAGTTGCATGTATCTACCAATAGATGGCACCAGATAAACTTAAAAAAATGAATAAAAATTAGTTATAAAGGACTTTCTGCAATACAGTGAAAAAAAAAAGTAGGAATTGACTTTAAATTTTTTTTTATATTATTTTTATAGGGCATTTCTTCTATTTTTTCCTATTAACCACTTAGTGCCTGGTATGTTTTTTTCTTTTACCAGTACCAATGTCTCAAATAAAGTTGTTTTTACTGAACTACTATTTGAGGTGTTCTTGCAGATTATTCAAGTAATCTTTTTCTAAGAATTCAGATTTTTTTCAGAGAATTTAGAAATTTTTTTCACTTAAAGAGTCTATTTTTATTGATATCTTTAATTAGGGGTTCCGCTATGGAAGTTCTGAGTTTCCTTATAAGAAAATTCCCTAGAGTTAAGGTTTCAAAATTATCATTATCGTAATTATCAATGGCCTAGAGTTTAAAACTCCTTTAATTTCCATTAAGACCGTAATAAATTCTTTAAAATTAAGATGAGAATTTCCTACTATGCGTTTTAAATGGAACTTAAAGGTTTTACGCCAACTTTTAATAAGTAGTGGCGAAAAAGTGCGCCATCTATCAACGGGAATTGAGCTTCAAACAAATTTAAATCAAACATTCAAATTATTAACATAATCCATTATTAATGCTCAAAATGATTTATAACTGACCATTGCCAATAATTTATAGTTCCAGTTCAGTTGGAACCTCATTAAAAATAATGATTCACAGATTGCAAATCTTTATACAACATGACGGCCAAAATGAATTCAACAAAAAGTGCTCTTTTTTTTTCTGACTATTTGTGAAGCGATTATTCTTATTGCTGAAATCCTTTTTACTTATTTTTTAATATTTCAAATTTTGAAAGATATTCATCAGTAAGTTTCTTAACAAAGATTTTGTAAAGGAAATTTAATATTTATATCTCATTATTACAGCATATTAATTTATTCAGATGTGTTTTCATTCCTGGTCATAATTAAATTGTTATGTTTTTGTTACATTAATAAGAAACATTTTTTGTGATTTGCTAAACTCGTTAAAAAAGGAAGAAACCAGTATTATTGAAATTCGATCTATCGTATTTTGGTAAAACTGATTATCAATTATTACAGTTAATTTTTCATGACATCCCGTGTCAAGAGGCAAAATAGAACCACGATATATTAAAACGACAATTAATATTGATTATGTTTTTATATGGGTTATGTGATTTAAACAAGTAATATAAAAACTATGTTTTTAAAGTCAATTCCTACTTTTTTTCCACTATATTGCAGAAAGTCCTTTATAAATAATTTTCATTCATTTTTTTTAAGTTTATCTGCCGCCATCTATTGGTAAATATATGTAACTTAAATATAAAAAAAAAAAACTAAAAGTAATTAATTAAATTTAATTACTGAATTAATATTTGAAAAAACTGTATTAACATCAAGTGTCATCACTACAAGTTCAAAAAAAAATGTATTTGAACTTGAGTGGATGAATAAAAAGTATTTTTTATGAACGATTGAAAATTTGAACAAGAAATATATATAGGGAGAGTGTGAGCTAATAGAAGGAGTTGAAAAAGGAATGAATATTTAAATATGTGATGTAATGGGGCACACTGTATTATAGTTTTTCAACTTAGTGCATAACAGAATAGATGCATTTCTTACAAGTCGTACCATAATCAATGTTAACTGTTTCATATTTTCATAAATATGTGCTTAATAGTGATAACCCAAGTGATTAGGTCACAGAACCTTTTGGCAAGTCCTTTTTGCTGAAATTTCATCACATATTTTTAATTCCACTTTAGCTCGTGATAAAAATAAGAAAAAAATATTCAAACAGATATTTAAATGGTAAAATTTCAATTATTTTCACCAGAATTTACGTTTTTCCGTTACAAGAAAAAAAATATCAAACATAATGAAAATTTACAGCAGCGTTTCTCCTTTAATAAATTTTTTTATTAATCTAGAATTTTAAAAAACCCCATCTGCTCAAAAAAGGAAGTTTGCAAATCTTATAATTATGCATAAAAATAAAGGACTGCATTTTTTACATTGTATTTTAAATACATGAAAACATGTTAAAATACATTCATCCAAACATTACAATATAATAGCCTTTTTTTAAGTACAGTATGTTGAAAGCCAAATAAGAATAAACGCGATATAATAAAAAAAAGCTATCTAATGGATTCTATTTATGATGACACTGTTAGTATAATATCCCCATTTAATGATTTTGTGTTCAAAATATTAATAATTAAAATAATAAAAAGGAAAATATAATTAACAATAATTTTTGATAACTGAGAACACCAGGATGAGTACACAAGGATGAGTTTCCTTTTTCCATCCGCCATTTTCGATATTCCTTTAATTTTTTACAAAGAACCAGTAAATCAAGCCCTTTTAGATTTTCAACCCAGTAATCTGTCAAATTCGCACCATTTCAGACAATAGCTTTATCACTGTTCTAACCTGATTTGCAACATTGTGAGTTATCTTACCCTGCCATCGAGAAGATTTAAAAACAACAACAACAACAAAACGAAAAAAAAAAAAAATATTATCATTCAAGAAATATTTTTGATCGACTTCAATTTGGTTTTCCCGTGACCCTTCCATTTTTCTCTCGTGCAACCACCATTTTTATTTACATTTTCATCAAGCCAGAGGATGGAAATCTGGCAACTATGACCGGCGGGGTAAAAAAAAAAAGAAAAACCCTAAAGGATGAAACTTGCCCACAAAATGTGAATATCTAGGATCAAAGATCATTGCTGAAGAAGACCATCATAATAAATAAATACCACATGCAACAAGTGGCAAAAAGAAAAAAAAAATGTCTCATATGTTGGTCAAGGATTTTTCAAGTCTTTGTTATTCAAGCAACTTGAGGTGCGACGGATTTAACTTTTCCTTTATATTCAAGCTGTCAGATCATGCTGAGAGAACCAGTAATCGTCAATGGAGGATTTTCCTTTATTTTTGAAATGAAGACACAGAATGCAGAACTATTGTATAAGGAAGCAAATACACACGTGGAACTTTCCTACCCTAAGTGAACTTGCCATCACTGTTTAATGAAAGGTTTAGCATAAGCTGTTTGCTCACACTTTCTTTCATCACGTAATGATAAGTTAAGACTTACTGATAAAAAAAGCAAAGGATTGACACTAGTTAAAACACGATTTAATTTTATGCAAGAAATATACCCGATTTCTCGAATGGTTATGAATGCTCAAATAAGAATAAATAAATTTTTTTATTTGCCTATTTTTCCCAGAAAGACTGAATGAAGCCTAATAGATACTGATATAAAAATCTATTATGAATCCTAGCATTGACTAATAAAAAAAATTACGACACTCATGGTTAATTGGCAACGTTTGCATTATAGCTTGTAAAAAATTGTAAGATTCGAATTCATTATTAGCTTGAGTTAGGGTTATGCTTAAAAAAAGTGACATAATAGGAATAATAGTTGGTGATCATAGGCATCAATAGATTTTTATTTAATTGAACAGTCATATTTTTATTTAATAGAATCCCACATGAAAATGCGGAGTAGATATTCTAAAATACTCGGAAAGCGAAACTTCCTATTTCAAGAAATATACTCGATTTCTCCGAACGATTATCAATACTCAAATAAGAATAAATTAATTGGCCTATTTTTACCAGAATGGGTGAATGAAGCCTAATAGATACTGTCATAAAAATCTATTATAAATCCTAGCATTGACGGATAAAAAAAAATATCAGACTCATGGATAAGTGACAACGTTTGCATGATAGCTGAAAAAAAAAATGAAGATTCGAATTTATTATTAGCCCTCGTTAGGGTTATGCTTCAAAATAAAGCACATAATGGGGATAATAAAGAGTTGATGATTATCTGGCATGAATAGTTTAGTGAGACTTTTCCACATAAAAATGACGAGTAGATATTCCAAAAGGGGCCTGAAAAAGTGAAGACTGGTGCCACAGGTTTCAGGTTCGGGTGATGCCTGGTGTGATTGATCAATACACTTCAAATAAGTGGTAAATTAATTTGACTGTAGATCTTTAGTCTTAGGGCAGAAAAAATCTATAGTAAACAGATATTTCATTGTTTCGGTGATCAGCTCTGGCATCAGGTCTTGACCCACCATGGGGTCTGGTGGCCATTGAAGAAGATATATACAATGTACTATATATTTGTGTCATGTGTACACAAGTACTATATTATTTCAATGCTATTTCTTGTGAAAATAACTATAAAACTTTACGAAAGAGCTACAATGATAGGGTCTCCACAGTTGACTATACACGAGATACTCCTAAAGTCCTCGCGGAGGGCTGAAACTTCCATTTTCAATCTGTCATGGTCTATTCACCGCATTCATGCTCCACTGGATACTAGAAATGTCAAATTGATAAAATGGTAAGATTCTTTAATGCATAACTAAATTGAATTCTTGCATACTATTTAATGTTTTTCCTATAAGAAAATATTGTTTTTATGGATAAAAATTTGAATTGTATGCTAGACTGTGAAGAAAAATATTTGTGATTTAATTTGTTGTTTCTTATCCGACGTGGTCGACAGCAATATCTAGACCAAGTCCATGAACCCGTGTTTAAAACAGCGAGTCATGATAAAGGGTTGTAACGTCTCGGTCTATACTAGACCTATAGCAGCTTCAAGAAGAGTGCCACTTTCATCACGGGAATACGTTTGTGTACAAACATTATATATATATTCGAAGATTTGGAGTTCTCTACTCTACGTCGAATCTAAACACTTGGTCTGAACAGACCTTAAAAAGTGGACGTTATTCACGACATAATAAGTCCTCATTCTGAAAACAGGCAAAGAAAACTCCTGCCTTTTTTCACTTTTGGTCCACTTGTTGCAGAACTCTCTCTCTCTCTCTTCTTCACACACACACACACAAAAAAAAAAAAAAAAAAAAAAAATTATGTGAATTATGAAATCCTTTTAAGACAATTTGTCAAGAGGAAAGGGAAAATTCAGCTTCGCTCACTTTTGATTAATAAACATTTCTCAACTTTTAATCTATCACCCATCATGATGCAACCACTCATTATTCATGAAACCGAATATCTGTTATCAGATTTGAATAAAGGCTGTTCTCATGACATTAAAAAATTAGAGTTTTTCTGCTAAACTACTCACAAAAATGTCTGCTGTCAAATATGAGTGATGGGTTTAATACATATTTCCAAATAGCAATCATTTTCTCTCTGGGTATGAAATCCAAAATTCTTCTGTCAGAAAAAAAAAGTCATATTAAAGGGTAAAGAAATGCAGCCCCTTTTTTATCCTTGACTTTGGGAAAAGACATGGGCTTACCGAAAGAAAGAAGTGTTATTTTACACTCACCCAGTTATACTCCCGGGCACTGGGAACCCATTTTACCCAGTCGCCTTTACGACATACATGGCTACATTGGGCTATTTTAACCTGGACTCCAAAAGGGACAGCATGATTTAATTTAGAGATAATTGCTCGACAAAAATTCTTCTCTTTATACATCAAGATTAAAAACTTAGAACCAGAATTAAAAACGTTTGAAATTCAAGATTATGTTTTCTTTTCAAGAGCTGAATGAAAATGCAAGGTGGGAAGGAAAATGTTGAATATCTGCAATGATCAGAGTTGTGCTAAAAACATTTCAGTGAATGTTCAAACATGTTGATAGTAAATCTTGTGTATTTATATTCACAGCTTTTGCGTGGGAATAAAACGGAAGAAGGAAGCGAAAATATATACTGTTTTTATAAAATTTGAGGTTACACTGAAAGGTTGACTTCATTTGTTTTTGAAAATAAAAGTAAATAAATAAATTTAAAAAATAATGAATGAGTACAAAAATATATTTTGTTAAATCTCTTTATGAGGTCATCTTTTAATCATCATCATTCACCATATGGATTCATTGCTTATAATATCATATACACTCATGTCCATAAATTAAGGATATTGAAGTTCAGGCAAAGAGAGAGACAGAAGCAAAACAAATTTGACTTATTTGTAAAAGTCTATTTGTTAAACAAAAGGTAAAGAGAAAAAAAGAAGCTATATGTTTGACATAATTAATAAAAATTGCGATTTTTACTCCGTGGAGCAAATTTCAAAAAAAAAAAAAAAGAACCCTATTTCTAAAAAAAAACAAAAACAGTATAACATTGTGTTCAAGTATGATGGTTAATATGGAGTATGTCTCCCGGAAGATGCAATACAGGTCTTACAACGCCTGGCATGCTGAGTATCAAATTATCAATCTGATCTTGGGGAATATTACACCACTCATCAAGCAATGCCCTCCGAAGTTCCGATTTGACAGGTGGATGGGTTGATGGGCTGCAATTTGGTCGGCCAACATATCCCACACATGCTCTATTGAAATTCAAGTCCGGTGAGTATAAATCATACGGGTGATATCCTTCAAGGAAATTTCAATGTTTGCCTGGTGAGGACGGCGTTCCCCTTTTCATCCATAAACAGAAATTCAGCATGTTATGGCGCCCCGAAACAAACGTACATGTTGTTCCAGAATGACATCCCGATAGATGTGGCCTGTCATCGTTACACTTTGAACATGTTAGTTCAAATTCGATTTTGAATTAATTTAAGAATAATTCCTCCCCAAACGAGTTCATCCTGCACCAATGTCGTTCAATGGTCTTCTCTAAATTGGGTTTAATAACGGGTACCTGGCGCTCTAAATATGAAAGTCCGGCGAGAATCAGACTGCAAACTAAACCTGACTCGTCGGAAAATATCACACAAGACCACTGTTGCGGTGTAAAGCAATGCATTCTCTACTCCAGGTTAATCGCAGGCGAAAGTGAGTTGCGTAAGTGGAACACATCTGACAGGCCTATGACCATATAGACCAATGTGCCCTAAGCGTCTGTCAACGGTCTGCCTTGAAAATGTCGTACCGGTAGCTGAAGAGAGCTGACGAGACAGGTTTGATGCTGTGCTCCGTCTGTTTCTTTTGGCAGTAACTGGTACCGGTCCTCATTCGGCGTTGTAACAAAAACCTGTGCTGTAACATTTACTCACATTAAATCATCTTGGAATCGTTAAAAAGCCTGGAGATGACACTATTGGGCGATTCCAAGTTCCTCGGATACTTCCAGCTGGGACGTCCACATTCCAGTCGTCCAATAATTCTACCACGTAAAAAAATCATCCAAATGCTTCCTTTGTGCCATAACTATGCGGTTATTGCACTGAAAGGCTTTTAAAGCGCTTGTAAACAATTTTTTTTTGTCACCATTCCTTATATACCCCACTCTTACACTCGTCATTGTGACGTACTATCCACTCCATCTGGTGGTTTCCTGTAATTTGCATATTCTTCTTCAAGATGTGTGAAATTCAGACTCCAGGTGAAATTTTTTTTAGAGTTCAATTTCTGTGTGATTCTGAATTATCCCTAATTTATGGACATGAGTGTAAAATAACAAACATTTTTATTTAATTTATTGAATAAAATACCCATCAAGACTGTTTTACAAATACCTAAAAATGATTTATTGCAATCAAACTCATTGAATGCTGTATGAATTTAAAGTATCATTTTCTATGAGAAAATATGCTGTTCGTTATCATAGATACTATAAATAAGGAAAAATGAATATCTAATGGAAAATGTTTTTATTAGAGATATTAATTTTGTATTTTTCGAATTAAAGATTATTGACACTGGTTTATTAGAACCACTGTCGAAAACTATAATCTGGTTATAGTTTTTGTTGATTAATATCTCATCTACAAAAAATATATTTAGCATTATAGATTATTTAATTATCGATTTGGACTCAGATGAAAATCGCATTTCATTTTTTCTTTCTGTTTCTGACGACGTCACCTTCATGAAATTCATCAAAATGTATAAAATCAAGAGTATAGTACTTCAGGAAACTCGTAAAAGTTCAGGGCTTTCTGGCAAAGTTTTACGTATCTCCCTTTTTTTTACTACATCAAGGAGCTCAATACTAGGATCATTTTATCTACACACGGCGAAAAAAAGAATGAAAGAAAAAAATCCTATTTGCAATTAATTTAAATGCAAGCAAGATTGGTATTTAAAAACCTTTAATCATAAAAGAAATATACAAGCAATGCAAATAATTTTCTTCTTCTAAATTGGCGCAATACCTCCCAGGCCTCCTGTCTTTAAATCTGCCAGTAGGCAGATTTCGAAACAGGAGATGCTCTTTTTATAGGGTAGGGGATGTCATCCCTGCGACCAACAATCATATTTGACAGGGACCTATTACGGTTTAAAGTAGATTCCGAACCACTACAAACACCCATGCCAAAGTCGGGACTCGAACCTGATACCTGTGGCACAGAACACCAAAGCACTAGTCACTTGGCCATCACTCGACCAACTAAATTATCTTTAGTATTCGAAAATTAATTTTCAATTTTTTGCTATTTGATTAAATTTTGCGTATTTTAAAAACAATTTAACTAACACATTTATTATTTATTAAGTGATAGATTATTTAAAAGATAGTTTTGGATCTGATAATAAAAGTCAACTAAGCATTTTTATGTAAAAGCAAGAAATAATTATCATGTTATGTAAAAATTTTTTTTTTTTAATATTTTTTTTTATTTTTTTTTTTTTTTTTTGATTTGTACATTTTGTCTTATCATTAAACATATACTAAACTTGCAGCTCGTTAATAAATATGTATTTCTTTCATATCAAATAAAGCTTTTATATAGAGATTTCAGTAATTTTTTCAAGTACTTCAATCGTAACGTATCGTAATAAATTGTAACTAAGTAATTAAACTAATTAAATCAGAATAATTAATGAGAATAATTAAATCCATAGGAGTGATTTAGAATAACATTTTGGTTTTGCATATCAAAAAGCAATTCCAGACTCCAACAAAATATATTTTCTACTTTTCTTTCTTGTTTTTGATTCCCTAACTTTTCAGTCCTACAAAAGAGATAAATATTGAAAAAGATAAAATTTATTATTTCAGGCCTGTATAAAAGTCCGAATTGGATTTTAGAACAGTTTCTCCCCATTAGCGAAAGGAAATTAATTGAGTTGTTTCAATTAAGACTACTGCAGGCAATGCATAAGAATCGCTGGAGCATAAATATCCGATGGTATAAAACTTTCAAACAAGTCGGCAGTTCGCATAACTCAGCTCGAAACGGAATAGATTAAGCGCTCATGCCCAAGGGGCTCTTATGAACATTCAACTGAAACGCCTACTCCATTAAAAGCTGACAAACAACCAACTTCCCATAAAGCTCTCTGATTTATACAACATTTCACTTTATGATAGCATTTGCTGGAGCGCGTGATGGGAATATGAAATCTTCAACAA
Organism: Caerostris extrusa; assembly: GCA_021605095.1. Lineage (NCBI taxonomy): Eukaryota > Metazoa > Arthropoda > Arachnida > Araneae > Araneidae > Caerostris > Caerostris extrusa. The sequence continues at coordinate 90,457 of BPLR01012536.1, forward strand.
TCAACCTGCATTTTTTTTTTCCGATCCGCGAGAGCTGTCGGAATATTCTAGCCAAAATGTGACATGAGCTTAGAAACATAAGTTTGTTTTTCTCTAAACCATTTGTTGTTAGAGATTTGACACAACAACAACAACAACACAATACTTTTCTGTATATGAATACTGTTTCGAAAGTAGATAAATTGTTGAAAACAGAATTGAATATTTATTTAAAGAATAATCCAAGTAACTGCATACTTATTAGAATATAAGATATTCAAATAGAGTGTAACTTTATAAAGAAAATGTGGTCGTCGTGAAAAAATTTCACAGGTAATTTTTGTTAAAACCCTATATAAATATATAACTAACTACCTCCCTAGCACTACACTCCATGTTGGACCACAGGCAGACGGCAGGTTCGAAACAGGAGATGCTTTTCTTTTATGGGATAGGGATGTCAGTCCAACACTCTGCAGTCAATAAACCAATGGTTTAAAGTGGATTCGAAACCACTACAGACATCTGTGGCACCACCGGGTCTAGTGCCCAAACCTATGGTACAGAACGCCAGTCACTCGGCCATCAGGCCCCGATATATACATATATATTTCAGAAAATATGAGGGGCTGATGGCGAATTGGCTAGAGCTCTGGGTATTGGTACCACAAGATTCAGGTTTGAATTCTGGAGGTGGCATGGATGTTAGTGATTCGGAATCCACGTTAAACTGTAGGCTAACTGTAAACTAAAATTCGTATTATTTTTTTTTAACTTGTTACACATATTGTTGTTATGGTTTATCTCATTTGATAGCTGGTAATATCAAATCAAGCCCAAAACTCATCGATCCATGAGTGGCCTGATGGCCAATTGGCTAGCACTCTTGTCTTTGGTATCACAGGATTCAGAATCGCATCCTGGCCGTGACATGAGTGTTTGTTAGTAAATGTAGGTCTCAGTCTAATTAGCCTAAAATGTGCACAAAAATGACAGTGGAATGACAAACCAAACGAAACCATAGATTCATAGGCGGCCTGATGGCCAATGGGTTAGCTCTCTGGCTTTTGGTACCACAGGCTTCAGATTCAAATCCTGGCGGTGCGCTGAATGTTTGTTAAATGTTCGCAATTCATGAACTGTAGGTACTGGTCTAATTAGCCTAAAGTGTGCAAAAAATGACCGTAGAGCGACAAAACACACAAACGAAAATATTCAAAATAAGGAGTGCCAGATGGTCAAATGAACATAAATATAGGAATTTTTTTTTTTCTTGGTATTCATTTCTTTATTTTTCAAGAGAGAACGAATAAACGTAGTGTAAAATTGAAGCTATTTTATCAATATGTATTTAAAAATACCTCAACGGTGTACAAATTATAAAATAAAAAATTTTCAAATTCATTTTAATATTAATTTAACTTAAAACCTGATTATAAACAACATCACCTCCAGGTACAAGAATAAATAGAATTTGAGTGAATCCATCCTTGAGCAAATAACATAAAGCTGTTCATGTGAAAAACATGGCGATCATAAACCCATTCCTCAATACTTAATAGTCAGCCTTTGTGGATTCGTTGACAGTGAAAGCAAGTCTCTCACAGGAAATTGCAATCTATTATAATCAAAAGTGAAATTCGTCGGAAAGAGTAGTATCCATAGGATTAAAAGTTTCACTTTCTCCTGTTAAAATAATCACTTCAATCACAATACCCACCACCTTCTTCAGACGCAGCCTTATGCGACTTCGAAGTTTTGGCTTGTAGTGGTTCAGTAGTAAAATTATTAAAGATCCCATTCTAAGTAAAGCGCAATCCAGCCGGATCAAGTGAGTTTAGAAACTATGGTGAGTATTTGACGACTTCATAACTATTTCTTACGGCATCGAACTATTTGTATTCAGTGTCTATGTGTCGTAATATGTCAAGTATTTGTTTCGTTATTTGGTGGACGCCCTCATTGTTAGCAAAAAGAATAATCGCCTTTTGCGATGACGACGCCGGATTACAAAAATTGGATGGTCGTTTTATCTTATCAGAAGACCACTGTTAATCTATCTTCTCAGATCTACGGTTCTTTGTCAAATTATCGTTTGAAATTATGAAATTTATGAAATGATTATTCTCGCTAGTTTTAATCTGGAAAGAAAGACTCTTACTTTACTGTCCCTGCAAAACAACAATATTGACCCGGAGGTTCACAGTGACAGAAAATCATTCAATCATCATGAATTTTCATTTATGGAATTAGAGTATTCTTGAATATATTCATCATCTTAAATTTATAATTCAATTTATTTTTTCGAATTTAATATTAAATTCTAGTTTTAACAAGCAATCTATTGGGAAAAAAAAAAAAAGAAAAGTGCAAGGAATCCAGAGGAAGTTTCAATCGCAGATGCAAAACATTGATTATGATTAAAAACATTTCTGTTCATCAAATTGTAAAGGAAAATTATCATGAATAAATATTCATTAAATATTCATAAAAAAATTTAGAAAGATAAATATAAATAAGAATATATAAATATTGTTAACAGAATATTTGGAACAAACCAAAATATATTTATAAATAATACAATTGCATAAACATCACAAATTTTATTATTTGAAACAATTTTTATTGTTTGAATTAATTTTTAACAATTTACTTTGAATTAAAGAAAATTTCTAATTCAAGCTACCAGATGGCACCTGATTAAAGAAAAATTTTTTAATTAGAAATAATTAGAATAAGTTCATAGTTTTTTTAGCCGGACGCTAATTTAAAGAATAATATCAAAAATTTAGAACCCCTTTTTTAAGTTACCTTACAATACCGTGCATATTCACATACGTTCATTCCGTCTATATAAAGTGATAAAATTTTTTTTAATTTACACACCATTAAAGCCTTATCATTATCTTGCAGCAGCATCTTATATAAAGCATTACCTTTGGATATCTTGTACATGTAAAATTCCATGTTTAATATATTATATTAATGTAGTATTTTTAAATTTTAATATTAACACATTTTATATTAAAGATGGTGAGCACAGGAAAATTATGCCCAAAATAGTGATAGTAAAATTAATAAAGAAAAAAATCCACTAGCATTTTTAAGATAAATATAAGCAGGTAAATAAAGAATACAAGTAAAGGTAGAACAAACCAAAAATATTTGAAAATAAAAATTAAAAAAAAAAAAAAAAAAAAAAAAAAAAAACTGTGAAATTTCAAATTTTGATTAAAAGAAATTTTTTTCTACATGCTATGCTAAAACTCGTTAAAAATATGACAGTGGCAAATTATTAAATTGACTTGAAACAGATGCAGTATAAGAAGGAAAAAAAAGAAACAGTAGGGGGTGGGGGTGGCACCGATTTTGGCAACCAAATTTTTCTCATCAGACGATTTAATCGTAAAATAAGCTAAGTAATTTCTCTTTTTTAAAATCGTTTAGTAGGCAATATATTTTCAGTTGCAAATTCAGTACTTTCTAGATTACACTTGGGTATTTGGAAATCATTTTTAATTGTCGCTTCTATTTATACCAAGTGCTTAAATAAATCACTTGCACATCATCATATAACACTTGTACCATCTTATTTTCCTTTCATTAGAAATGAATCCTTCCTATATTATATTTGAACATTTGGCCGTTTAGAATGTATTTGCCTCATTTCTTTATACAAAGGTTTTAGTAAATCACTTACACATCGGCATATAACGCTAGTGCCATTGAACCTCCTTTCATAGAAATATGGCTGCTTTTCATCGTCTGCATCTGTTCTCTTTATTAAAAAAAATTAATTGCTTATAATTTTCTTTTATTAAAGTTCCGTCGGCCATCTTTTGAAATGATTTCGATTTTCACTACCATTTTAAGATGTCCTTTTTTCCTTTTTAGTTATAACACTTCATAGTAAGATTCAAATTAATTAAAAAATAATATTTTTGACCATTTTGTAGCAGGCACTTGATTGTATAAAAAAGTAAAAATATATTATTACTTTTCTTCAGTGACAGATTATACATATATATAGACGTGTATATGTGCATGTATGTACACTCAAGAGCCAAAACATTATGACCACCCCTACACTTTGCAATGAACTCGCCTGGATGACGTGGAAGGCACGTGATCAGGTGGAAGTGGTATTTAAATGCTGCTGGAGAGTCTGAAGAATAATTTTTTCACTTACTTCTGTGTGTGATGGGAAAGGCTGCGGATCTAAGCGACTTTGATAGAGAGCAGATTGTTATGGCTCGGAACAAGTATTTCCGAAACTGCACGACTCGTGGGTTGTTCGCGATCTACAGTTGTTAGTACTTATGCAACTTGGATGAATGACGGTTAAACCAGCAGTAGACGACATGGCGTTGGACGTCCACACACTATCAAAGAAAAAGGTCGTCGGAGACTGTCTCGCATGGTGAAAGCAAAACCGGAGCCAGACAGTGGCCCAGCTGACAGCCCAATACAATGCAGGGCCAAGTAGAATAGTATCGGAGCACACTGTTCAGCGGACACTGTTGGATATGGGGTTACACAGCAAACGTCCCACTCGAGTACTTTGCTGACCAAGCGTCATTGCCAACTGCGCCTGCGCTGGGCCGGGAACATCATGACTGGTCCATGGATCAGTGGGAGAGAGTTGCCTGGTCAGATGAATCACGGTTTGTCATTCATCACGCCGATGGCCGTGTCAGGATACGCCGTCTTCCAGGCGAGCAGTTGCTCCCTCAATGTACAGTAGGTCATACACAGGCCGGTGATGGCGGTATTATGCTTTGGGGGACGTTCTCTTGGGCGTCTCTGGGACCCGTGGCTGTGGTAGAGCAGACCATGAATGCTACAGGGTATCTGAACATCATTGCAGACCAGTTGCACCCTTACATGGCCTCTGTTTTCCAGCTGGAAATGGAATGTTCCAACAGGACAACGCCCCTTGTCACAAGGCTAAAATTGTGTTGGAGTGGCTCCAGGAACATGATGCTGAATTCCAGTTAATGTCCTGGCCGTCTAACTCACCGGATCTCAATCCGATAGAACACATTTAGGATGTCCTGGGACGGCAGCTCAAAGACCACCAATTCGCAATATCTCTGATTTGCGTGACCGTTCCTTAAACATCTGGTACAATCTGTCTCCGGCCATCTACCAAGGACTTGTGGCATCCATGCCAAGGCGGGTTGAAACTGTGTTGTGCGCCAAAGGGGGTCAACTCGTTATTGACAGGTGGTCATAATGTTTTGGCTCTTGAGTGTATATATATATATCCTTTGGTTTTGTGTTCAAATGTTGTGTTCGTTATATATATTGGGAGAAGGGAGAGAAATAAATTTTCAAAATGTGTGTGTGTGTGTGTGTATCTGCTTATGCACGGCCTCAATTTACATCCAAATTTTACCAAAATTGGCAGGGGATACTTCCATTACAAAACCTAGATCAACGCAATGAAAAATTTGAAATTAGATTCATATTTGTTAAAAAATAGCTCAATTAGGTTTTACTTCAATTTAGTACTTTTCGTGGCTGACAAATTTTATTCGTTAACATTATTTTTTATGTTGTTGTACTTTTCATAGACAACGCGGCATAAAATAAATAAATAAAAAAAAAAAACGTACTAACAGATAGATTGCAATAATTTAAAATTTTTTACAAAAAAAAAAAAATTGCATTACGATTTTACCAATAAAAATATCATGGCTAAATCTCAGTTTAGGATACAAAGTGATTTGGAGACTTTTTGTTGTCCCCAAATAAGGTGCTGTTTGTTGATAGTAGTAGAGTAATATATAATAGATAGTAGTAGTGACAGGGTTTCTTTTTCCCCATATCAATAAGCAGTTTTTAGGTTTTGAAATTTGATAACCATAGGGGTGAGTTTAGGATGGGGGACATAGTATGGATAGAGAAAGAAAGTATATTTATAAAGAAGAACGTTTAGTTGAAATTTATACTGGTTTTTACTGTTAAATTTGCAATGCCGTTTAAGAAAAGAAAATTATTTTGTCACATGCTAGAGTTGAAGAAAGCGAAGATACTGCTTCGAACAGACGTGAATCTAAACAAGTAATATAAAAATTTTTTTTTAGTCAATTCCTACTTTTTTTCGCTATATTTCAGAAAGTCCTTTATAAATAATTTTCATCCATTTTTTTAAGTGTATGTGGCGCCATCTATTGTTAGATATATGTAACTTAAATTTTAAAAAAAAACTAAAATTAATTAAATAAATTTAATTAATGAATTAATATTTGAAAAACTGCATTAAAATCAAGTGTCAGCCACTACAAGTTAAAAAAATGTACTTGAACTTGAGTAGATGAATAAAAGTATTTTATGAACGATTGAAAATTTGAACAAGATATATATATAAGGGAGAATGTGAGCTAATAGAAGGAATTGAATAAAAGAGTTAAGTTTTATTTTCTGAAGCGCCATACAACGCCGGGTTCTTATCTTGTAGAGAGATTTATTCTTGTCTCATAATAATCTTTTTTACAGAAAATAAAAGTGCAAAAAAAAAAAAAAAAAAAAAAAAAAAAAAAAAAACTCCACGATCTTTCTGCAATTTTATAACCTGCCTCGACTTTTAGTTTCATCCTGTATCTCTAGATTACTTTCTTAAAAATATTTTGTTTGATGTTCTCATCTTTCTTTCTTTCTTTTTTTTCTACCAAACATTAATTACAAGAACGCGCACGTGTGGCACCACTTCTTTTATTGATGACAGAAGCATCCATTTTAATGGATATTTGCGCGTTAACGTCGATATTTATCATCTCATGAGGTAACGTAACACTAATTCTAGAAACAACAGGAAAAACTGGTTTGAAGTTTTCATCAAACTTCTTCTGTATGAGAACTATATTTCTAAGATACAGAATGAGCCATGAAATAGAAACTTACAAGAATGATAAAGCGAATCGCGAAGTTGAAAAAGAATTATTTAAATGGTGTTCAAATCTTTTCCTTCAGAATATTTGTCACTTGTAGTTGCTTTGGGGTCAGTGTACATTCAAGATGCAGTTAATTCAGAAAGTGTTGGAGGTGATTTAATGACCCCGTCAATTCTACGGAAGGCTTGGGGAAATATAGATGCTTAAAATGAAAACGTTTCTAGTTATTCTCGCAGAAACTGATGACCTAATATTAATAAAGGCAATATTTTGAAGCATTGCAACTCGTTTCTTCTTCCTTAATGTACATATTTCTGTTTACATTATTATAAAATCAATTACGTTTAAATATAGATCTATTCATTAATTTTCTTTATATAGCCAAAAAGTTTTTAAATGTACATTACCTGAAATGTAAATGCATAATTATGTTTAAAAATAAATTATATTTTGAAATATTAAGGATTTAATTATTTTAAAGATATTTTTAATGGATGGTGAGTTTATGTATATACATTATCATCATCAATGGCGCAACAACCCATGGTGGGCCAAGGCCGTCTGCCTACTGGCAGATTTCGAGGTAAGAGACGTTATCTTTTTACGGATTGTTATCAGCATACGCCCAGCACTCTACGATCATATTAGAACCGGAACATACGGTATAAGGTGGATTCCGAACCATTACAAATATTCATGGCCCCGCCGGAAGTCGAACCAGAAACTTGTGGCACCGAGAACCAGAGCTCTAGTCACTCGGCCATCAGGGCTCTATGTATATACATACTTGTTTTAAATAAATTAACTTAATACACAATAAAGGTTTCTTTTTATTATAAGATAACATATTCTTTGAAGCTTAATATCTTTTTTATGTATCGTAAAATATTGTTATCAATTCCATTTAAGGGTTATGCCCTTTAAATCTAGGAATTATGTTTGTTAATATTGATATCTGAGGAATGTTCTAAGAATTATCGCTATCAAATCATCAAAGAAATTCATAAAATATAATTTTAATGGTGAAAAAAAAAAAAGCCTATCTATGAACGAAAACACAAAATTTTATTTGTATATTGACATTGTTCGTCCTTCAACAAGCAGAACTGCGCTGTGTATCTTAACCATTGTGTTGCAATGTATCGGTACCACAGGGATGGGTTATCTGTCACTGAATACCTCTGCAAAATTTTAGATCCCTGATTTGTGATGCGAATGAAAATCCCTTCATTAATTTGCTTTTAGAGGTGCTTTTGTTCAGCACTTACACATGCTTTGCACTATCAGGGGATGTGAAACGATCTATTCTAGTCACATTTCGTTCATTGACTTTCACCTCCTTGCCCTTCAGTTGACTTTGGAAAGGTAAAATCTTCATATCAGAGCAATAAATATGAGCTGACAAGTAATCAGAGAGCAGTGGCTCACCTGAGACAGCCTTGAACTTCAAAATGACTGTGACGTAACAGTCTCGGAGTAATTAATTAGGTAATTTTGCAACGAATTGAGTTTGTCGAAAAAGTACAAAACAGCTTAGTGGCACAGTAACATTAAAAATAAGACTTTTCAGAGATGAATAAACTCATTTAAAAACATTATTTATGGGAGATAATTTAAAGGTTACAAGAAGGTGAAAATGATTATGGATTTTATTAGTTGAGAATAATATTTTCAGCGTTGTTCTTTATAGTTATGGTAGATAAATAAATGAACAATTTTGATAATTTGAGAGTATTAAAAAGAATTCAACCACTATCAATATCAGAAAATTGGGATTGAAACGATTGGTTTTAAACTGCTTTTAACACATCAATCAATAAATACCTCTGCAAAATTGATCTCTTAAGAATCTTGTTAATTTATCTTTGTTAATGTATTTTTAATAAACTACCAAATCTTTTCTTTGGCCGTCTTAATACAATTGAAAAATATTCATTCAACATTAAGTGATATTGAAGGAAGTATAGTTTTAATTAGATATCAATGATAATTAATAATTGTATATTGTTTACAATGTTTTCTGGCGATAAATGAAAAAATTAACTGAAAGTTGAACTAAAAATGCAATAATAATAATAATAATAATAAAATATCATATAATAATTATAAAATTAATGTTCGACGGTATACTTAACATACATGAACAAATTTCACTATCTAATGCCATTCATAACGTTTCCGTTCCATTAATATACTTATCATATGTAAGGAAAATTAGTAATTCCAGATTTAAAAGAACAAACACATAACTTTATATGAATAAAATGACAAAAAATAAATAAATATCACACTGGATGTACAATATTATCAAAACATAAAGTCAACTTCATTTAGTTGGTAACTTCGTTTAGTTCCCTTAGAAGTTTTGAAGAGGTAAAACTACAAAAAAATATCTGACAAATGGGTAAAAATCTAGAATCCTGTACCCTTTGTGCCAAATACATTGCCAGGATGCCAAGTCGCCAAGTAAGCATAGTAATGAAAGCACCAAGTAGTTTTTCGGTATAATGATATTACGCCAAAATACTTCATTGGGATGCCAAATCGCCAAGTAAACAAACAAAATGGTTGCTGAAGTTCGGTATCATTGTAAAATGCTATTTCGCCATTACGCCAGCATTAGTAGCCGAAAGGCTATTACGTCAAAATTTATTCCTGAAAGTGCCTTTAAGCCAAAGTTTATCATTTTAACGCCAAATAATATCACTATCCTGCCAAATTTTTTTTCACTAAGCCAATTTCACTAAGGGAATTTTGTTTTTTTAAAGTGCTTTTACGCCAAAAGTTAATGCTTTATTGCCAAATTTTTATCACTAAAAAATTTTTATTTTAGAATACTTTTGCGCCAAATGCTATTGCTTTTACGACAAAATGTAGCACTATAATGGAAAAAAAAAAAAAAAAAACTTATGTCTAAATGGCCTTTACGCCGATTTACATCACTTTTATCACCAAAATTTTACCACTATTATGCTGTTATGTCAAAATTTCAATGTCTTCTTTTTACGCTACATATCGCAGCTTTAACGCAAAAATACATCATTTTGCTAAAATTTTATTCCTAAATTGCTTTTTATGCCAGATTTAATTGCCTTATCATCAAATTATTATGTGGAATTCTGTTTTGCTAATTCACATAAATGTATCATTTAGACAAAGATAAAAATCGCTATTAAGCTAAAATTTCACCAAAATTATTTGATAATTCGAGACTTCTTTTTTAATATGTCGAAAATATATCATGTTCTTTACGAAGTCGAATTCAAATGATAAATTAATATTAACAAAAGAGAAAAAGAAGAAACCAGAGAATAACTTTTATTGTGGTATGTAATGGAAACGAAACGTTTTATTTCTTCAGTAAAATCATGAAAAATTTGTGCTGTCGCCGCCACGTCTGCTCTGCCAGATAATTATCAAATGTTCCTGACTCATGGCATGTGCCATGAAGCGAACATTTCGCAGTACTCTAAGTACCCTCCATTGCATTTGTATGCCTCCTGTGTCCGGGTGTTTAAATGTCATACTATGGTTGACCATCAAATGTACAAAAACCTCATGTGAAAGGCAATTTTAAGACAAACAACAGTCCGACATTATAGTAGTACCCGGAAGTATTCTTCTATTTATTATTTCTAACAAAACATTCTCACTTCTATTTTCTACCACTTCAAAGAAGCATTCATCTGAATATCTCAATATTCCTTCAAACAGCTATTTACCCTTAACATGTTTACCTCTATTATACTTCCTTTTTACCAAATTTTGATTCATCTATTTCAACAATTCTTCCAACACCTCCAATCATACCCTGAAATCATTCTAATTAAAGATTTAAACACTCATCCATGCATACCTATCTACAAAATTCATACCAATCTGTTATCGTTTGATTCGCAATCAATAAATTATTCATAGCACTTTTGTTCATAATTTCATTCTCTCGAAAATATGCTAGTATTAAAAATTAGACCCATATTCAAATTATTTTGATCAAACCAAGTACCCTTTCGTACTGACCTTCTAATCTGATGAGCATTCGTTTCTTTCTTTCGACACGCTCATGTTTTTCCATTATAAACATCAAGACAATCAACCAATTTTATATCAGAACCGCACTTTCGACATTCATACTTACTAGCATCTAATCAATTTTCCCTACAATACTTAAGCACTGCATTCGCACCCAATTCATAAAAAAAGTAAGCATTCAGAGAACCTTTCATCCATTCTGCAAGCTGATAAAAACATACACCATCCCATTCACCCGTCATCCATTTCTATACTGGCATACCCATAGTAAATGAATATAGAATATTTCAACAACAGTACAAATCCACAGAAAAATTTAAGTTGTAGCGCCGTTTTTATTACGTTAACTAACGTTCTAAAAGTAAAAAGCTTCAAATATTCCGTGCGAATTCTAATTACAGTTGCCACAAAACCTTTTAACTATACGAACAGCTGTAAAACGAAATTAATAATTTCATAATCAAATATAAGTTAATAATAAATTTAAAAAATCGTTTATCTTGTTTGTTTTGTATTTGCTTGAGTGGCAACATCATACAAAATTGTTTATATTCTGTATCAGTGACCGACATACGTTATAAGAACAATCTCGGAATAATCAATAATTTATTGGAATATTTTTTTAAAAGAATATATATTTCTGTTCTTATTTACTACAAATAAGAATTTTGCAAATAATTATCAAAATAATAATAAAATAGTCATAATTTTGTTCGGAAAAAGAAGATACGAATTTCTCTAATTGCAGTATTGGAACCCTAAAGAAACTTTCGAAATATTCCGGGTTGCAAATTGGCGACTACCTCAGGAGTACAGTATTTTAGATTTCAACCGAAGTTTTGAAGAGATAAAACTAAAAAAATCTGACACATACATAGAAGCAGTTATTTTTATTTCTAATCATTATAATTTTCGAAATCTACTTGATAAAAGAATGCCTATTATGGTTATTGAAATTATGATTATTTGTAATCGTCACAATTTTCGTAATCTACTTGATAAAAGAATACCTATTATGGTTATTGAGCTAAAAATATTAAATTTTCAGGTTTTTCCCTACCTATATTAAAAGTAATCTTCCATTTCAGAATTCTACAAATCATGCATACCGAAAAAAACAAACCTTCAATTCTTTTTAACATAATCGTGCAAACTTACTGAAAAAGTCAATTGAAATGAAATTAAAATTAAAAAAAACTCCAGGTGTTTCTGCATTTCAAATTTTCCAACTTTCCACACATTCCACTTGCCTATTATGGAAGAAAAAGTGATGGTTGGATCGTGATTATGATTTCAATGACCTCATAAAACCTTTCTGCGTGTCTTTTGACCCCTCAAAGTGACACAAATTTCAAATTGCCTTCAACAGACGGAAAATCATCTTCGTGGGGACTCCTTTGTTGGTTATGTTTCAGGTTTCAAGAAAACAAGAAAACCGTGAGATGAGGTGTACTAAAGACAACCATCAAACTCTTATTATTCGTGGATTCACAAAAGGACTCGTTTCCGGATTTTGAACAATAGTTAAAATTTTTTTTTTTTTGAGGTGATAATTCTTACGCAATTCACTGAACAAGTATAGTAATGACATACTATTTCAACAATTATTAGTTTGTTCCTGTTCTGCGAAAAAAAAAAGAAATTGGTACTTTTGACTCTAAATAAACAAAACACAACAGTAGCTTTTTTTTTTTTCTTCTATAACTTTGAAGCAAATATCAATTATTAGAAGTTTCTTTGAGCAATACTTTGTATCACAGGTATAATTACTAGTTCTTTTATGTTGTTGAAAGCATCTTGAAGGTCATAACACGTAAGAAACCTGCGCAAGACCGTTCTTCAGGTTTGCAGCTTGCACTGCATTAAAAAAGAAACGGGATAGTTGAAGGGCAACCATCTTTCAAACCACTTAAAATGAAAAAGTTTGTAGTTCACCTAATTTCATTTAGGTTTGTTTTCATTATCTCCAATGCAATACAATAACGAAATGTTGTTTTCATTGTTCCCAAACATATATACATAGTCTATTTCTGTATATCTCATGCCGGAATGTCACTTTTTCAAAAAAATATTTACATATTTTGCTGAATTATAATATCTAGAGTATGTTTATTTTTATATGAAATTTCCGGTTTTCAAAATTTACATTAACTAAAAACTTATTTATTTGTTTAAGATTACTAGATATGGTATATTTATTCACTAAAAAAATAATGTAAAGAATTTTCTAGAATTTGAAGCCAAGGGAAAAAACCCCGTACAATGAAGGATAGCTACAGCTTGAGCTTGAAATAACTTGTTTTATATCTACATTATTTCTTTTATGTTTTCAATTCGAATTTAAAATATCAAGCAATTACTTTAAGTTATTTAGCTATGGTCGTATGAGCGCGTTAACTTGGTGCGTATGAGAAAATTCCAGGATCTAAGAAAATCTGTTATTACGAAGTTATCGTTTTCAGTAGTTTCATTATCATTACCTTTATCGTATTTGGACAAGTTTATTAACCTTTTCATATTTTAAACATTCAAAAGTATTATTTATGAAATGATAATATTTTTTCGTTTCTTCTTGTTGCTCAATTCAGCATTTGATTTTAACTTTACTAAAAAGCACTCCTCCAGGAGAATAGGCAAATTATCTTTTTGGATGTTTTCTAGCACTTGTTAGTTGATCATTTTTCGTCTAAAAAGTAATCCATAATATTAGTTATAACACTAATTACGTTTGTAAGTTTAAAGTTAATAAAATTTACTTTATATCTTTTTAATTACTCCAATTTCTTAAATTTGTTACGAATAAGTGAGTAGTTGACAATAAATGAAAATTATAGACACTGAGAAAATGTAAAGGTACAAGATATATAACAAAATAATTTACTTATGTAGGTACAACTAAAAAAAAATAACTTTTCTGTTCTTCCAACCTATTCTCTCTATAACATACTGATTTTAAACAGAAAAGCATGCTTTTGAAATAAAATTTTGATCTGATAATTAATTCTGAAGGTGTTTTTCTCCTGACAGAATATCAAAGCGGAGAAATTCTATAAAATAAATGTCCAATTTCCCACCTGATAAAATTTTTTAAAAATTATTTTCAAAATGTTTGTTTTTATTAGTTAGTGTGCAAAAACCTGACTAACATGGTATATTTTTAAATATACTCTGTGAAGTTTTCTGATATTGTTCATCATATTTAAATTAGGAATCAAATATCATCATTTGTCATATCATCATCATCGTATCATAATAAAACTTACGATATTATTGAAAATTTTCAACTCATGCATTATCTTAAGTAGTTTAGTAGATTCAAAGATAATGATACTTAACAGAAGTGGCTTTTTACACAACTCTATTTTTACTCATGCTATTACTAAATAATATATTTTCTGTTTCCTAATATGCTATTCAATCAATGGATGATCTTTTCTGGGGATCTAGTCTACGTTTCTGTAGAAAAGACTAGACTGGGTACAACAAATTCTTTGCTATGAGTCCAGAAAACAATAGAAATATATGTTTTCAATATGATTAAGAACCTGGAATATGGCCAAGACCAGGAAAAAAAACCATTGGTTATTGACATCTTTATAATGATTAACGTTATTTTAATGTATCAATATCGTTCCTTACATAATTAATTTTTAATAGAGGGCTTTCAGAAGAAATAGATCGGACTGTGTTTAAAAGTCATATTGAAGAAAACTAATGAACTCCAATCACGCGACTGTCTCTTCCTGACAAAACCGTTCCATCAACATTTTCTAAGAGTATTCACTGACTGTACCAATAAAGTTGAACCCTTTTTTAGCTAGATAGGAGGCGCTAGCATTGGGTACGTGTTAGCACGAGATGAGCAATAAACTCTCTGATTTTATTTATAAATTTCTATAGGATATCCAGAAGGTACATTACTTATTGCCTCTCGATTGAAAAATAGTAATCAATACCGATGCTGTCTTACTGTGAAATTAATGTTTGAAGATGAGAATATAACGTTTGAAATAGGCAGAAATGTAGAAAAGGTTAGTTAATGCAGCAAATAGATTTACAAGCAAAATAAAATAATCTCGTTAAAAATATTTTAGTTGCAGAATGATTTGCTTCAATTAAAAGATGAAACAATCTTTGAAGCTATTGTTAAACCTTGGAGCATCGTTTCTGTTTCTAGAAGTTAAAAGTAAATAATGCGTTTTTTTTAATATTAATAAATATTTCGGAATACATATGAGTTTAGAAACGGTTTATATTTATAAACATAAAGCATTTTAAATTAATAGAAGTCTAATATTTTTAATGTACAATGTGTTTTTCTGACATTGAATTTCTAAATAATATTATAAAGTGCAGTAGAATAGCTGATTTGGGTTCAGATAGAAAAATCTAAAATTCTATTATAAAATATATTATATTAATAGCAAATCTGTTACGTTAATAGCAAATCTATTTTATTAATAAAAATCTATTATATTAATATACATAAAATATTTGAAATAAATAGAAGTCTGATATTTTAATTTACAAGTTTTTCTGAATTCTAAGTAATTTTTTTGAATTTTACTTTGAATTCTAAGTAATCACATTACGAAATCTTACAGAATAGCTGATTTGGGTTCTAGTAGAACAGATAGAAAAAGTCTTACAATTTTCGGTTAAATAAGGCATTGAAAGATGTTAGAACTGTTTAAAAACCTCACTTTTATTTATTTTAAAATGAATAGACATTTTTAATTTATAAGGAAAGTACATAATTAAAAAGTTTAAAATCGTATCCAAACCTTGTCTTAATTATAATAACGGTTCGAGCACATATTAATTAAAAAAATCAGCTATTTGATAATTCTGGAATCCGCAAAGCATTGAATCATCCAGATATTACAATTACACAGATAAGCGCTCTTGTTATACAGATGAGTGCTTCTTCTGAGTTTACGTAACTCTGTGATGAACTCGATCCATTTTCAAAATTTCAGCGAAATTTAGAATAAAATTATAATATATAAAATACTACAAGGCTTGATAATTTTGCTCATATTTACTACCTTAGATCACGCAACAGTCATGATTATATTTGAATAATAATTTTCTGCAATCATGTGATAGAAATTGTGGATTTCCATTTCATTAGTCAGCTTCAAGAAATGATAGAAATGAAATTTAATCAACCGATGCGTGACAGCATCGGAAATAAAAGAAGAAACTGATGACCCTGTACTAAATGAATCTTTTCACTATCATCCCATTAAGGTAGCCTTCAGATGCAGGATGTGTCAGTTTCATAAGTATCATAAATATTCAAATTATGAAAGGCACCTTTCATATGCAGATGAAAAAAGCGTTAGGAAAAATTGTAATTGTTTTAATGTATTCTTTTTTTTCTGAAAGTTATAAAAATGTTAACTTTTTTTTTTTTGTTTACAATTTCTTAAGTATAATGTTTAATCGTTAAAAATAACAACACTAATTTCAAATAAGTAAAATTTTAGTGTTTTCAGTTTATTTAAGGTTTGTGAGAAACACAACCTAATACAATGATTTCAATCCTCGTTAATTTTATACTGTAGAACTATTATGTGCAGAACAAGATGTAAGAAGAACAATATCTATGTGGAATTGATAAGTACATGTTTGCTTTTTTTTTTTGTTAATTGTAATATAAAAAATATATTTTCGCATTTAACAAAATGCAAAAAAAATTTTGGTTGCATACAAATACATTTTTACACAAATACTTTGCATTCATTACTAAAAAAAAAAATTTCATACTTTTCATTTGTATGAAAGTATGTGGATATAAATTGAAAACTATAACACTTAACATTCTAACTAATTCTAACTCATTCTAATTCTAGCTTGTGTATAGGCAAAAAAATTTGAACATATTCTAATTAATTTTTTTTTTTTTTAACTAACCAAAAGCCCTTTTCTTGCTTTTCTTTTCTTTTTTTTTTTTTTTCAGTTAATTGTGTTAATTATTTTACATATTCCAACTTTGAAGTTTATGAAATTATAATTTTTAAATATAAGTTTTTAAATATATATTTTTAATTCCATATTTTTATTCCATTTTATTCAATATTTTTATCCTATATTCCCTTCTGTTATATAAGCTGATTTATATTTTACTCACTAATATTTTTATTTATAAATATTTATTGACAAAAAGTTTTTCTTTGCAATTTCTTAAGCGACAATTCTTAATTTTTTTATCAGTATTTTGCATCTGCGATTTAGATTTTTTTCTTGATTATTCCTTTGCACTTTTCATCTCTTTTTTTTAATAAAACTTATTAAAACTAGCAATGAAATAGTTAAAATTTCTGAAATAATCCTCATGAATTATTTTTTTATCGTAGTGTTTGTTAACAATAGATTTTTATTAAAAAAACAAAAAATAAAAGTGAATTATAAATTTAAGATAATAGATATATTAATGGATACCTTAATGCCATGAATGAAAATTGAAAATGTCCGATTTTCTTTAGTTAGGCCCCGCCGTATCAATAAATAACTTTTAGACCACCAGATTGTAGTTATGAGGGTCAGTGAGGTAGGAACTTCTTTCTTCCCAAAGCATCCTTTCTTACTTTCCAAGTTTCAAATAATGGGAATGTATATTTGTTCGAATTAGAGAATTTGACAATTTCTATTATTTGAAAAACTACTACAGATCGAAGAAGGTAAATTAGCAATAGATCTTTTGCCACCATCGCAGAGCTAATAGATAAAATCTACTCATCTATTTGTCAAATTATCGTAATTTAAATTAGTTAAGGACTATTTTTGCATTGACGTCCATGAAATAACGAAACAAATGCATGCCGAGTTACCAAACATAATCGCTGTAATAGATGTGTTTTTATTTAGATTATCTATATTTTTGGACAAAGAATGATAAGAAAATTAAAAAAAAAAAATAATAATAAAGGGTTTTGAGAAGAGAATAATAATAATTAATTTTTTAAAGAATTTTAAAGATTTGAAAATATATATATATATATTTTTGGCCTTCAAAGCACAAAAATCTTCGGCTACTTCCTTAAAACTATATTCAATTTCTTTTTGTCACACCTAGAACAGTAAAAAAAATGAATTATAACACACACGGCGCCAAAAAGAAGAAGACACACATCTTTCTTCAGCAAAATGAATGCTTTCGCCGGAAGTAATATTGGGTACCCTACGTAGAAAACATAAAAGGTCGAGTTCTAGAGACCCAGGGACATTAATCCGCCGTGATACATAGCCCACACAGTTCTCAGTTTTGTAATACAGTTGGCCCCTTGTATCTTCAGAATGTCCCAGATACATATTTGAATCTTAAATGTATAAGATTTTGCTTTTTTTTTTTCTGGCAGGATAAAGAAAGAAATCTTGTTGAGTGATATATATTAAGTTAACGATGCAAAAGAACAAATATGGCTGCTACTTAATGGCAGGTAAAAGGACAGGTACGTAATCTTTTAACTTTGGCCTTAGAACTGACAATAAAGAAAGAATTATGCCAGAACTTTTTCCATTATACATTAAAGGCTACTAATGTTTATAGCATTTTGGCACGGAAATTTATAGTTAGATTTTTGAATAATGTTTGAAATAAAAACTAACTTTCCATTACAGGTTTCCATGTTCTAGAAGATATTAAAACAGATTTTAAAAGAGCCATTATAAATTTTAAAGCTGTTTTGTTTTACCGTTAGGATCTCGTGTTCATTTTAAGTATGCCACGAGGTCTTCTGACACGACGGGTAGAGTTGCACTGTCATTCTAGGCAAGCATTGGCATAAGGCATTGTATTCAGAGTGAATTTTCAAGGCTAATTGTCCCGCATTTACGTGTCCCATGACAGAAAACTCCGGAAAAATCCCATCAAGCAGCAAAGCAGATATTTGCTGTTTGGTGAAATTTTCCAATGTTTGTGAAAAATAGGATCTTTTGAAGTTTGCATGTTAAAAATTTCCTGATTTAGCTTACATAATATAATGAAGTAGTTAATTGTTATAAACGGCATAAAAATACAAAATTAATTAAAATTATAAAAACAATTGAGATACATTTATTTTATTCATTAAAAAAAGTCAGAATAGTTTAAAGTATACAAGTTTTCCACTCAGTATGGCTCTCGAGTAGACAATGTTTAAGATGTCTCGTGGAAAGAACTTACTAAAATCGAAATATGAAAATATTGAATTTTTGGAAAGTAAAAAAAAATATATTCGTCATGTAAATATGCTGATAAAAATGTGATAGATATATAGCTGGTAAATATTTCAAGTTTTAAATCAAACGTATTTCAAAAGATAAAAAAAAATTGAAAGATGGATTTTTTTTTCTAAATGTTTATTTTTCAAATTGCTTGTAAATTTGAAATAAAAGATTTTAAGATAAGTTATTGTGATAATAACTTATCTCAAGATTATCTAATCTCTAAGAAGCATGTTAAGATTATCTAATTTACCTTAAAATCTCAAAATAAATAAAAACTAGCTTTGACTGAGAGACATAAGGTATGTAAAAGAGGACTTGCCGAAGCCCACGAAGAACAATATGAACTGAAAAAATATCATATTTTCAGGATCTAACAGGGCAGACAGTTTAAGTAGCTATTGGAACGATGTAAAGAAAGAGAACTTCATCAAATAGAGTTTTCCAGTGGGAGATCTATAATGTTTTGGGATGAATTTTTTTGCCAGTGGAAAGTTTTGTAATTTTTTGGATATATTTAGTCCTCCACTACTTGAGACATACGAGCATATCTTTAAATCTTAGCCGTAACAGCTTTTAATACGTTGCTCACCTTTAGGGTGAAAAATTTAATTTTTTAAAAAAGACCAAAAATCAAGACATATTTTCTAATGTAGCAATAAGATGGCTTGTGGAAAGATACAACAGCTATTTGATGGGGGTCGGCGAATTCTGTAGATATAGACATAATAAAAACATTTGGGTTTATTTTGAAAAAGAAATTAAGCCTTCCTTCAGAATGAATTTCATTCTTAATATTGAAAAATGTGTTGTAATTATACAAAAAGAAAATAATCAGTATCCCACAAAAGGTGGCGGCAAAACAAAAAATAATTTGTATAATTAAAACCGAATGTAATTCTATACAAGATAATAAAAAACTTTTTGTATGTTTGCATATATATTTCCCAATATTACAAAAAATTAAACGTATGTATTTGTGCGTAAAATCAATTTTAAATAATATAATTAGTATTATATGTACAATTGTGATATTTGCTATTTTTGTAATTATACGAAATACTATATAATAAATATATAATATAAGATCATATTTATTTTTATCTGTTAAAATATTATAAACCCTTTGTTTTATTCTAATTTTTCTTAACAAAAATAATGTCAAATATATAATATTATTTGTGTTCTTATAATTATAGAAATTTGCTTTCTAATTGATTTCTATATTAATTTAATTTATATATTTTTTATAAAAATATATCAGCTTAAAATCATCACGAAGGAAGAAAATTAAAGAAATATTTACTTTATTTTGCACGAAAAATTAATAAAATGATTTTTATAATAGATAAAAATAGATTCGTGAAAATTGATGTTTTTTTTTTAAATATAGGATATCAGAATTAATTTCTTTACTAACTCAGCATCTATATAATCTTTGGACTTATACACCATGTGTCAAAATATGGATCAGTTTGGATAGAAATGTTATATTATTAAAAAAAAAAAAAAAAAAAGAGAGAGAGATTTGAAAAAAAAATTATTAATTTCATTATCGCAGTTACTTACACAGTTTTTATTCTAGAATTTTTTTAAATTAAATTTTTACTGTAATTAATCAATGCAATATAGTCTTTATTTGATACCAAGATTAAAATTTAAAAAATTATTTTAATTTAATAACATATATTAATCTTAATTGTATACCAAAGGAGTATAAGGTATTCTATATGATTTTCAATATTGAAAATGACAAATATAAAATCCCTAATACTTTTCAGTGTTATTGTTTTGCTCTTATACTGATTAACTTCTTTGTATGATAGTCAGGAAGTGTTTTTAAAATTATCATATTCAAATAGGCAGCCAAAATTACCATAACTGAAGACAGTATTATGTTTTGATTTCTTCATGATTGACTCCGTTTAGAAAAAGTTAACAAAAAATAGACAGTGTTTACAGATTGGCTGACTTAATTTTGAATTTCGAAGTCGATTACCTAGAGGGATATTTTCCTTGACCCTCTTCTGGCTCACGATGGGAATTCGCAAGGTCATGGAACAAACTTGTGACGAATGCATGTAGTCATTAAATCAAAATTGCTGTATGTCCGACGAAATATTATATGGCAGCCTGCAATCTTCCTAGCTCAGTTTGGAGGTGTAACGTCTTGTTGAGGAAAAATTGGAAAAGTATATTTTAAGATAAAGATCTCGTGTTAAATGAACCTGGTACTTTTGTCATTATTTTGAACATGATACGATAATAAATTGTTTATCGCACGTGATTATCTGTTAAGTTTTCTAACTTCAATGTCGCAATCTTTTAAAATAGAAGGCTTAACAGAATAGTATTTTTGGTTAAAAATTTATTTAATAAATATTTAGGTAGTGTAAAAGTTTTTCATTTAGCATCATTTTAACTATTTGATCTAAAATTCGAGATTGCCTTTTATCTACTTGATGAAGAAAATAATTTAGTAATAAGTAAGATAATAAAAGATTCAGAAGAAATTACTTAAAAGTATGGATTTTAAAAGTAAGCACAATATAAATATACAATTTCTTAATTACTTAAAATGAAGGAAGAGGCGGATGTTAGCTAAAGGCTAAAGTATAAGGCTATCGGATAAGACTAAAATTAAATCAAGTATAATTTGCAAGTTCTGGATTAGCAAGTTCTATTGATTTCAGTGACTTCTGGAATGCTAAATTATTTTTTTATTGATCATTTTCACGGAGTAGGTTCATAAAATTTGTGAATATTTTTTAAAGATAAATTGAATATAAATTCTTCTATGTAGTTTCTTAGAAAATTAAAGCTTTTAAATCAAAATAATGAAAAAAAAAACTTTATTAAAAAGAAAATTCATTGGAATTCAACGAACAAGCATGCTATGATAATTTTAAGTTCAATAAATTTTGTGAGAAACAACAAAAAATTTATTTTTTTCTGAATTAAGTTTGTATTTTATAAATATATGACGGTTTAAATAGGTTTGAGCATTTTAATACAATGTTTAGCCTCAATCACCTCACCTTTCACCTCAATCTGTGAAGTTTAATTTTAAAATGGAATATATTTATTGGCAATAAATATTATAGAGATAAAATTACGTAGATTTGAATCTATGTAAGCTAACATGTTATTGATAAAGGATATGATTTTTTTAGTTTGCGATAAGAATACATTGAATAATATATTTTAACTTTTTTAATAAATCAAGCTCAATCCAGTTTCCTGTTTTATTCTTTCATTTAAATCTGAAAATCTTAAGTAAATATCAATTATAATTTTAAAACAAAATGGAAATAATGGGGCAGGAAGTAAAAAAGAATCGGCGAGTTGAACACGGCTCTCGGGCTGCGGTCTATGCATTATGCTCAAAATAATCTGCTCTTTAAGTCGCTGTACCTGAAATTTTCTAACATTAAAAATGAGAATGAGAATAAAAACTCTGAACAGTTTGAATCTAAACTAGTAACTCTCCTTTTAGAAATGGCTTATACAGTCAAGCCTATTTTTTACAGTTCTTTTTGAACGGTATTTGTGCAGTAATTTCATCAAATTTCAAAAATTCATTCAAATTTCATCAAATACATATTATGAATAAAAATTAATTAAAAACGGTAATTCAAAAAGAAAATGCTGTTAATTTGCATGTTATTTTCACAATAGATGGCTGTCAAAATAGCATGCAAATGAAAAAAAATATAACAGATGGTCCGCCTGATATTACATTATCCCATTACTAGAATATTATTAGATTGGGAGGTAATTATATCGTTAAAATGTAATTTTATTTATAAAATTTGAGAATTTGACTTTATTTCTGCGGTCGCTATTTACCGCATAATTTTTTGAATGTGTTGAAAACAATATATTTTACAGCTATTTATGAAATTGTAAGATATATTTTTTACGATTTCTTTTATGCGGTATCTATTTCCCGCACAAAACCAGTTTTGACAGTATATTTTTAAATTGCTTCTTATTTACGAGATCCATATATGGTACATCTACAAGAAAAATGTAACTAGTTCCGAAATATCCCCACGCTAACATATTAGAACTAGCATACAGTCATTTCTTTAAAACAGAAATTATGGTACAAGTATGTAAAGTTAAAAACTTTTAATTCCTACGTCCCACATAATGCTATAAAGATGTCACATTCATGCATAACCCAGACATTTTGTCACAGCAGGTATGCTTACCCAGATGTATAATCTATAGGATTTCAGAAATAACTTCCCGTCCTTCAAGATCACACAGGGAAAAAATAAAGGGTATATTTATTAGAAAAAGTGTAACGTATTTTTCAGAGAAACAGTAAGGTAGTTCTGTTAAATCAACTTGACCTCGTCTAGGACTTTCACAGCTAGACTTGGAACAAGCTTTAAGATGTCATAAACTGATAAAATGAGTCTGAGATTCATCCAGTGCAGTAAACTTTCACAATCAGTTTTCACATCTTTTAAGAAAAGGAAAGGATATTTTTGAAGGTTGGAAAACGAGCGTTAAAAGTGACCTTTGCGAAGATGTAAACCGTAAATTAGTGATTATAAAACACATACTTTCTTTTGAATATGGTAGTATTGTGTTTAATATTTTTTTTTCGAGTGCCAAAAACATCATCTTGAAAAGCCTCAAATGTTTTGTAAAAGATTTTTTAAGACTTTTAATATACTCTTAATGAAAGAGAAAGAATTTGAAAATAGCTGCTTTTATACTAGGTAATAATAGTAATCAAAGACTTAACAAAAGATAGAAATAAATGTTATTTGAGGAAACCCTTCCATTATATACAAACATTTCATATTAAGAAAACGAAAATGTTTTTTATTTATAAATTTTTTTTGAAAGTTTTCCTATTTGAAACGATATTTACCTTTTTTTATTTATAATAATACCGTATCACTTTTTCAAAAATTATTCCAACGAACAGTAAACATGTTTTGAGCTTTAAATAATGAAAAAATCTTTATATGTAAATAACATAATCCCATTATTATAATCTATGATTAATTATTCATAACGCGGGCAGTCACTGCTGAGGAGCTATCTGTATAATTTGAATATAACTCTAATGATTTATAATGGTACCAACTTTGGTAGGGGGATATTAATAAGAACATGGAAACTCTGGAAAAAAGGTTATAAAAGTTCATCGACAAAGAGAAATCTGCCTATTTGCAATTCTAAACTTATAATGAATATATTAAGGAATCCTAAAAATAAACTAATAGAATCATTGCCTTTTATTGAGAATTGTTACATTCAATATACCCATAGTTCTTACGAGCGAGGTACTGCATCTTGTATAAAAAAATTTCTACATAAGAAAGTAATATGTCAGAAAATTCATGACAGTCCACAGTAAGTTGTTATTGTAATATAAGTAGTCCATAGTAGTAGTTATTGATGTTTCACATCAATTTTGTCACTGTCATACAAATTCTATATATATTGTAAATCTTTAAGGATAGTAAAACGGTACATTTCTTGCTATCGACAATTTTTGGAATATTTCTTCATGGACTCAGCTTCTCATAAATTTAGTAGTCTTCCTATCAAATTTTGTGACATCTTGATTGCAAGATGTTACCGATTACTTTTCAATTGGGTAAATGTAATTATTGATACACTGGAGAATCTAAGGTAAAACTTTCTGAAATCCATCTATAAATTCTTTAGTCATTCTGAGCAAGCACAATGTTTTCTTTAGATCACTGAATATTATGGTTCAAGTATATGATTTCAAAACATTCTTCGACAAAAATTTGATCTGATGTTTATCTAAATAATTAAAAACATAAATTAAATCTCCTAAAATAATTTACTTAGTGCACGATTAATGTAAAAATTAAAAGGTCCAATTGCTTACTTCCAAATTTTACCATGTATAATAGAGTCCTTATTAATTGGCAACTGGTGTACAGATTACAGAGTACCAATGGGGATAAACCTATTAACCTTCTTATCTTAATCCATATATTTTAATTACAATTAGTTATTGAAATTTGAAAGTGGTACTCTGAAAATTAAAAATACTAAAAATACAATAAAAAAGGAAGATAAAAAAATAAAAAAATTTAATTTTAAAATAAAACGAATTTCAGTTAAAAATTTAGTACAATTAGGGACCAGTTGTAGATGGCATAAATAATTGTTTTCTGAAACGTGTAGAGCATATTTATAATGATGATCAGTAATAAAAGTAGTTAGTCCCCCCCAAATGGCATTTCCCAGAACCAAAATTCTAGTTTTTTATTTTTTTTTTTAATCCCTAATTAATTAATTTTTATTGTAAAATTGAAAAAAACCCAATAATCTTTTTGTGCACACTTTTTTTTTTTTTGTTTATTACCCATAAAACATATGGATATTGTTTTCCAGAAGGGGCGGGGTTCATGTTCTGGACAACTTTCAGTTCTGGATATTTCCACTTATATCTAATTTTTTTAATTACTTTCACGAGCTTTTTTTATACATAATGTTTATTTACAAAATAATTGAGTAATTATTAAATAATCTAGTAAAAAATTAATTTAGAAGAGAAATTAAGGTAAAATTGTTTAAAAGATCGTCTGATATAAATAAAAGTAATTTTATTTTTAAAGTGTAAATGAGATTTTCAAGAAAAAAATGCATTTGGAATTCCGTAGTTTTTTTTTTTTTAAGATCGTTGTTATGCGCGTTCTGTATAAAATGCTCATCCAATTACAATTTTTTAAATTTTGTTTATTTTCCTTTTCTTTCTTTACACTTTTTTACAATTTTCTTTTGAAAATCCAATTGTTAATAAAATACTTTTTATTCATCCACTCAAGTTCAAAACTGACATTTTTTTTTTTAAACAAGTCATCAATCAGATATTAAGGTTTGAAAATGCCAGCTAATTGCAATGATATATATTGTTTTTAATTTACACAAAGCATTTAGTTAAAATAAAACTTAAACAAAATAACTTAAAAAATTATTGCGTAATTTTATAACGTAATTTGCATATCGGAATAACCAATTACAATTTTTTTATAATTTTATTTCATATAAAATAAAATATTTATATTATATTAACTACTGTTTATAATTTTTTTATTTAATATTCGTAAAGAAAAATTTTATTTTTATATTAGTTTACTATAAATAAGTGATTAAATGCTGATTATTAAACAAGCTAAAATTTAATTGCACTTAATTTAAAGAAGAAAAATAAAAATAATAATTTGTTTATAGTTTGGGTTTGATGAGGAAAGCGTTTCTAAATTAGTTTGTTATAAAAACTACCATCAACAGTCGGAGTATTATGTTTTCTTATCAAGATGAAATCTTGCCATGCTTAATACACAACGATTACTTATAATACTGACCAAAAGAGAACACATAAAAGCTCGTGACTTTTGTAACATATACTGATATATGAATGCAATGGAGCTAACACTTATAAAATCACGATGTAATGTCACGAATAGTGTTTGATTTTTAATATCCTCAGGTAAGATTAACTTTTTTCTTCTTCTTTTATATTAGACCCCATTAAGATTTACCGTTATTCCGGTTTTCCTCTATGAAGTGCTTGGAAATGGGAATAAAGGATATTTAGGTCGAATTCTTGAAATAATAGTAAATAGAGGCTTTCTTTATACAGCGTGGAAATTTCATTATTGTTACGCATTTCATTTTTTTTATAATAACGTTTTGTTTGATTTTAAATCCTATAAAAGAGTATGTGTATAGAAATTCAGTATGATTACTTATAACGATGTGTGGAATTTTTCCACTAAAATGTTCCATTCTAATAATTTTCTGGCAAAATGTTTCACATAAAATCGAATTTTATTTTGAAATGAACCTTTTCTATATTTAATTAGTATAATGTTAATGTTTAATCATTTTATTTTTAGAATTTCTAAATTTTTATAAATTACAAAACACATGTTTTTTTACAACACATGTTATGTAATTTTCAAATATTTGCCAGTAGCAAAGAAGAAAACTGCAAAACTCTGATCAGACTTCTGAACTGTTGAAGCAATATGCTCACATTTATGATATTAATATGGTTTTTTTTCGTTACGGAGGCTATATCGGCCATGAGCCCTCTGGCAGCTCAATAAAAACAAACCTTGTTATAAAAGTTCTTTGGAGAACAGTTCATAAAAAGAGAACGCAGGGCAGCTTAGCAAGCGTGTAAAATCCATAAAAGTGCATGAAGAACACAGAAGACACTCAGGAATATTGGCATGCGGATACGGCAAAGGTGTCCTTGTAAAAAGTGATGGCCAATCAAAAATCTAAAATTTGCAGTAAAATTCGAGCGAGGAAGGTCAAGAGGGGAGGGAGCAATAAGTGGAGAATGCAATAAATGGGGAGGGGAATGCAATAATGAACATCCGTCACAACTTCAACACGGTCAATTTCGGAGTGATATTTGCAATCTATTTTTTATTGCAGATTTACTGGATTTGCCGGGCCTGAATGGCCGAGTGTCTAGAGCTCTGGAGCTCCATGCCACAGGTTTCGGGTCTGAGTCCGGGCGGTGCCATGGATATTTGAAGTGGTTCGGAATCCCCTTTAAGCCTTAGGTTCAGGTCTTACATGACTGTAGAGCGTCACAGAGCTAAGTCAGACTTTTACCTACGAGTGCTCCATCACAACAAAAGCTCCCCCTTTCCCTTCAACCATGAGTCCATACGGTTTTGTGGACTTGATCTAGATGTCCCAAAGTGGGATAAGAAACAACAACAACAAATTTGCTGGTAGGACAGGGATATTAATATGTAAGCGCACTCCTTGAGGGAAAAAAATAAAATAATAATCGCCATCGAGTCTTTTCGTTTTTGAAAGCAATAGTTGTTATGCATACCTTTAGTAAATTCAAACTATGCTTTCTTGGTGATTATTTGGCCATAGTCGAGCAACTTTTATCATTTGCAGAGAAGTAGCCTGTTCGATACTACTAATAATGCATTGCTGATGATTGTCTCACGACTTCAACAAGAAGTGGGAGTGGGAAATAATTCTTTCCAAAAACATTTACACATTACATCATTTAGTTATCTGCCAATATCGCCACTAAGTCTATTCGTCATAAAAAGTAGCGATTACAGCATGAATAAAAATTCAATTTAAGTATTTTTTTTAACTTTTTTTTTTAAAAGTAATCCATAGGAACAATAAATCATCAGAAGTGCAATAAAAGAAGACAAGCCATCTCTTAATTTATTTTCACACTCAACTGGTCAATGCCAATCCAATGCCAATTGTTCAAGGTAATGGCGTTAGAAACAAATGATTGTTCTGTAACCAAAGAATACATATTTTTAACACTGATAATACAAATGTTATGATAATTATAAAAATGACAGCCGATTTATATCCCACATTCAAAAGTTTTAAATGATTAAATTTTTCAAAATTATTAATCAATCAACAACTAGATGTGGAATGAAAGACGTGTGGGGAAATATTCTTTAAAAATTTTCCTCTGAGTTAAGCTTAAAAAAGTGAATTAAAATTACCATAAAAATCAATTTTTTAATCTTATAATTATTTAAAATGAATTTTTATTATAAAAATAAATTTGGTTATCTTTTGATAGGACAATCTATTTCAAATATAAACTACTTTTTTTCTACCTTTGTATGTCTATTACTTATTATAGTTATCTATGTTATCAAATGTCTTTTAATTTTTTAAATTATTTTTATTTTGCTTATGAACCCTTTCAGTAAAAATTTTAATCAATATTCAAATAATTTTGTGTTCAAAAGTCAAAATATTTTGTTTTATTTTACAGATGCATTAAAATCAGTTATATTTCTAATTTTTTTCTGATATATAAGTTATTTTTAAGCACTTGAGGCATTTATGATATTTTAATTTAATTTGTATCATAAGAAAGTAAAATAATATTATTGAATAATGAAAAGCCACTAACTTTAAGTATAAATATAACTAAAATTTGAAAAAAGATAGACAGTTTTTGACATATAAAATTAGGACATTGCATATCCATGTGCATACTAAAAATAAAAAGGTAACGAGAAATGAACGGCAAAGAGAGTAGAGCTTTGAATCCGCTACTTATTTGTGTTGTAGTGATTGCTTTCAGATACAAGGAGACTTCATGGCGATGTTTGAAGTAAGTATCTTGATTTGCCGGACTGCCTGATATGATCTTCAATGTTTTCTCCATATCGACCCACAGATATAAGGAAATTACCTTTAAATGTATGTTTCGTTTAAAGATCCTTTAGGTTAAAAAAAAAAAATTAAACCCGATTTGTTTCGTGTTTAGTGGAAGAAAAACTGTTTAAAATGCACTCAATTGAAATAATTAAAAACATGTAATGTAAAAAAATTTAGTTAAATTCTACTTAGATCAACAAAGACAATTTTTATTTTAGTTACTTTTTATTAAATAATTACAATTAATATAAAATGAAAAAAAAAATCTGACAAAAATTTTTTTTCCAACGATCTTACAAGCTTCGCCACTGACGGTATTTATTCCTAAATTTATAATCTGCCAAATATATAAAATAATTTTTTTCTCCCATATAAAATTAAAATTAAGGAATTAAATTTAATTAATGATTTAATATTTGAAAAAACTGTATTAACATCAAGTGTCATCCACTACAAGTTTTAAAAAATGTATTTGAACTTGAATGGACGAATAAAAAGTATTTTATTAACGATTGAAAATTTGAACAAGATATATAAATATATATATTTAGAGTGTGAACCAATAGTAGGAATTGAAAAAGAGCTTCTACATAATATCTTATCGGAAGATACAGATTCGAATAATTTTTTTATGTCAGTAAAATGAATTTTTTAATCCATCACAGATACTTTCAATTCAATTTCTGAGAAATAGGACTTCTTAAAACATTGTTGAAAATAAAAGAAACAAAATAGGACGCAGCATTTCCAAATCATTTCCTTTAGCTCAACTCCAACTGTGCGTTACATAACGACAGAGAAAATTAGCTAAGAATTACTTTTTAAGCTTTTTCCAAGTCGATAACAAAAACAACAATTCAGACGTTCTTAACACGCTCGGAAAATCGGGCCTAGCGTTTTGAGTGAAACAGTCATGATGAAAAACATTAGGCATGATCGGACGAGAGGTCAGAGGTTAGATTTTCACCTTTCGTTACATTCAGAAATCAAATCTCACGTTCCTTTCATCTCCAATGCCATATCAAGGCAACTTATGGGAACCCCTCTTTTAAAATGCGACCATCATACGCAGCCTTGATTGATTACGGAACCTTGGCTTTTTGCCTTACAGGTGCCTTACGGTTTTTTTTACTTCATAACGGAGTTGTCCAAACCACTTTTCACCAGAGATTTCCCAGACTCTAACAAGTCTGCACAGAAATATTAACTATTTTTGTTTTTATTGGAAAAAAACTTGGTTTTTTAAGAACTATATATCCCGATGAAATAAAAATAAATGGAAATTTTTAATGCGATTAATCACTGTAAGTTATTTTGCTTCACTCAGACTATCGACATACTGACCATCAGCCGGATGATTCACAAATGACGCAACTTAAGACTAAACGTGTCAAGGAAATGCTATATGACGAAGTCACCGAAGTAATCCAAGTTTGGTAATCGCTAAGAATCGATAACAACATTATCATTAAGAATTTGTCTTTGAAATAATTGTGGATGACAACATGATCGGTACAACACAACGATTGTAACAACTAAAATATGAAATATTGTATAGTTGAAAGCTTTGTTAGTTAAAATAGTTTATGTTTTTACTAAAATGATACTACTGTTTATAATACTAAATAAGATTTAGAATCAACTGTTAATTGTGCGACTTTTAATATTTCATGATCAAAATATAAATAAATCTATTTGATTAATTTCTTTATTGGAGGAAATTTTATTGTATTTCTGGAATATATTGCAAACATGTAAATTCTTTCAAGAATATAGTTTAAAAAGATTTCTGCATCAGAAATTATTAACACATGTTTGTACGACTTTTATTGAAATTACGCGCTGAAAATACTTCAAAATATTTTATGAAATCAAGTTAGTAATTCATTCACCTCAATAATTATCTGGTTAAATTTTGGTCCTTTTTGTTATATTTATCCTAAAAATTAGTTATTTACAAAATAAAATTTTGTTGAATATGAAGCATAAAATTTGAAATGATTATATTAGTTAAATGATTTTGAAATACGAGATATAAATATTCTTAAGATGTTTTTGAAAATAGTATGTTTCAAGATAATAGATTCATACAAAAACAGCAATTGTTCTTTTATTATTCATGGCTCTTCTTATAAAAATACCAATACGATAATATCAAATTACAATTTATGTATCATTTCACATGCTATTTAATTGGCATCAACATTGTTTACACTAATCTTAAAACAAAGATACTTCAATTCACAGAAAATTGCTAAATATTTAACACATTTCAAATATTTTGGAAAAATAAAAATAATCAGATGATGGATTTCTAAAAATATTAATTTATTGTTCCTAACATATTTTTGTAAAGTAAAACTGAATAAATTATAAGCAAAATTGAGGAAGGTAACATTTTAATGACTTACTTTCAAAAAGGTAAAAGAGACTGAAATTTAAGTGGCTTTTTCAATTCCTTCTATTAGCTCACACTCTCCCTATATATATCTTGTTCAAATTTTCAATCGTTCATAAAATACTTTTTTATTCCTCCACTCAAGTTCAAATACATTTTTTTAAACTTGCAGTGGATGACACTTGATGTTAATACAGTTTTTTCAAATATTAATTCATCAATGAAATTTAACTAATTAATTTTAGTTT
This sequence comes from Caerostris extrusa, assembly GCA_021605095.1. NCBI lineage: Eukaryota > Metazoa > Arthropoda > Arachnida > Araneae > Araneidae > Caerostris > Caerostris extrusa. The sequence goes on from BPLR01012536.1 coordinate 122,415, forward strand.
TTTTTTTTTTTTTTTTTTTTAGATTTAAGTTGCATATATCTACCAATAGATGGCGCCAGATAAACTTAAAAAATGAATGAAAATTATTTATAAAGGACTTTTCTGCAATATAGTGAAAAAAAGTAGGAATTGACTTAAAAATTTTTTTTTATATTACTTGTTTTATTATACTTTTAACTAATTGAGCCATTTGTAAAAGAAATTCCATGTTAAAAAATAAATGTATTGACAACCGAATATTCAAGTTTAAATATACAAGATTTCAGAAAAATAAAAAATGAATAATTTTTTTTTCAGTTAGCACTTTAAAATAGTAACAAATTTTGAATAAAAGCATGAAGTTTGTAGATTATTTTGTCAGCTTTCACAATATCATGCAATGAATCGAAAGTTTAAAAACATTTAATTCAGAGGTCTCTTGTCCTCATATCATACGAAAAACAAGGCAATAGCAAATGAGTTGTAAAAGGCAATACAATTTGATAAGTCATATTTTCAATTACTATAGAACTAAATGCAAATTTATATAAAAGTATGTTTGCATAAACCATCAATGTCTTACACAAAAGGGAATCTCAGAATTGGGACGTGCAAACGTGAATCTCAGAATTGGACGTGCTGTATACACTCACTATAACTCGATCACGGCCGGTACAAAAAAATCTTGAAAATTATCTAATTTGATGCATGATATAATACTAATTTAATGTTTTGATTGCAGTAAAATTGTTATTTAAATACTTGAAGGCTAATCCAGTCTTGTCCATGGCTCCAACAAAATGTTCCATTAAGCCAGGTTTTATGGCAAAGGTGGTGTTAGTAGGATTTCTTTTTTTTTTTAAATTCCTTCTATTAGCTCACACTATCCCTATATATATCTTGTTCAAATTTTCAATCTTTAATAAAATACTTCTTATTCCTCCACACTCAAGTTCAAAAACATTTTTTTTTAATTTGTATGATGACACTTGATGTTAATGCAGTTTGTTCAAATATTAATTCAGTAATTAAATTTAATTAATTAATTTTAGTTTTTTTTAGATTTAAGTTGCATATATCTACCAAAAGATGGCGCCAGATAAGCTTAAAAAAGAATGAAAGTTATTTATAAAGGACTTTCCGCAATATAATGAAAAAAAAAAAAAAAAAAATAGGAATTGACTTACATTTTTTTATATATATATTACTTGCTCTCCCTCTATTAAGGATGAATAGCGTGTTTCCACAAGATGAGAATGAACTTGGAATGCTTTTCGCATTGCTTCAAGAAATTCTTATAAAATATGAAGTCAAAACATTATAATAAATTGGTAATAGGCATGTTGTCTGCATACAAGAAACGTGGTTGCACTATTTCTCTAAAAATGTATTTTCTACAGTGCCACTAATTTGACGTTTTAGTATTTGGTTCAGTATTCATATAAAGTGGGATAAAGCAAGAAAAGAATATGTACGCCGCGTTCTGTTCTTCCCTTACCCCACCATAGGAGGGATTATATTTCGTATTTCAAATTATAGAAGACAATATTGTACTTTAGACGACATTTTTATAGTTTGTATATCCTGTGGATTCAAGTGGAATAAAATTCCAAGGTATCCACATTCAATGTAGTAGCATACAATTATATTCGTTCTTTCAGACATTGATAATTCAAAAGGAGCAATGCCGCATACTAACATACTGTTTATTGACTACACAACATGCATATTTTCTTGAACATTAAAATAATAACTTCTTATTAAATTTTGGGGCACCGAACACAAAAATTGATAGTAATAATTGGAAATTAATACTATCAATTACTACTATGGCTCTTGTTTAGACGATAAAGAGGTAGCCATTTCCTTCAGTTTTTATGAAATGTATATGAAAAATGGCATATGTAAATATATGTAAATTTATGCAATATAACTTACAAATTGTAATAATTTGTAAATTATATAGCAAACAGTTATAAAAAAAATGTATTAAAATATATGCATCATATATTAAATAATGAAATGTGTAAATATTAATATATATTACATATACATGAAAAAGTAAGGCTTGTTCACTCAGGGAAACTTTCCATGTAGCTGCGAGACAAAAAAGAAAATAGCAATGTCATTTGCCATTCCTGTGATTTGGATTTAACGAAATAAATGACTGCTACTTCTGCGTGGTCCAACTTCTTCATCGAGGAATCCCAAGGGAAAAAAAAAGTCTAAAAACCAGTATCCGAATATACCATCTGCTACGCAACCTATTTTCCATGGTGACCAGAAGAAGATCAAAAAACAATTTCATGTGATGCTTTACAGCCTTCTACGTCTGGTACTGAATACAATGCTGATGCTATACTTACAGCATAAAATCTCTTTCAAAAAGAACGGAATAACTTTGTTAGTGAAATAGTGCTGTCCAAGACTAAGGCTGAGCTAACTTACAGAGACTTAGGAACGGAATTTACTACAGTAAGAAGTTCGAGATGACATTATTTTGCAATCGTTATGAGCAATTTCTGCCTTATTTTATACAGGAAAAATCTTGTTTTCTGTCCTGATGTCTATGGCTTAATGACGTCTCTCAAAATAGTACATGATCCTTCGCGATGGCGTGATAATAATACTAAATTAATGTTTTAATACTTAGTTTAGCATTCATATGATGTGGGATAAAGCAAGAAAAGAATATACAGATCACGGTCTGTGCTTCTCCTACCCTACAATAATATTTCAAATTAGAGACGGATATAGATAGATTCATTCGAAACAAGTATTCAAAGTAGTATTTCTGCGTAATGAAAACCAAAATCTATCCTTCCAGTCGTAAGCTTTTTCTCTATGAAATAAACTTAGGAAAATTTGAAGCATTTGTTGAACTGCCTTCAAAACAACAGCTACCATATTTGGTGTGATTTGAAAATTGTAACTCTTCTCATGGCTCTTCAATTAGGACATACGAAGTACAGTTGTTGTTTTTATGTGACTAGGAGAGAAAAAATTTTGTACTATGTAAAAACAATAACCTGCTAGAAGAAAAACATGATATTGGACAGAAGAATGTGCTAAATATATCATAATAGAGGCAAAAAATAATCAAAACAAGATAAAAATAAAACCTCCTACCACCACCTTTGCCATAAAACCTGGCTTAATGAAAAATTTCGTTGAAACCATGAACAAGACTGATTAGCCTAGTATTTAAATAACAAATTTACTGCAATCAACGAAGCTAAACTGAAACAGTAACATTTCATTGTTTCACAAATCCGTAAATTCTTTAAGGATGATGAAAATTTTGATAGCGTGTTTCAACAAGATGAGAATGAAGCTTGAAATGCTTTTCGCATTGTTTCAACAAACTTCTTGGGAAATATGAAGCCGAAGTATTATAGTAAATTAGTGATACACATGTTGTCTGCATACGAGAAACGTGGTTGGTTTCTCCAAAAATGTATTTTCTGCGGTGCCATTTGGACATCTTTCCTGAAACTGTGGCCACGTTAGCAATTAGCAAGGTGAATGTTTTCACTGGGACATTGTGAAAATAGGAAAATATACCAGGGGAAATGTACCCACAACATTGTTGGCAGATTACTATTGGACAATTTTCAATGATGAGATCGAAAATGTATAAGCGATAATCCAAGCGATTCCGTAACATAGATTAAATAGGTACATTTGTTTATAAACACATTGTTTGATATTGAAAACATTTAAATTACGAATATTTTAGGAATGGGATGTAATTTCAAATTTTCATTATCATCTTCGTTTTCATCCATCTAAAATTAATAATAAATGGATATTGTAATTTAAAGAGAAAAAATATCTTGAAATGAATTTGGTGAATTTGAAGATCATGACATTCACCATAAAGTTAATAGAATCGTCGTCGTCAAATTTCAATACAGCTGAACATCTGTGAGATGCGATAATTATTTTTAGCACCCTGTAAATCCAATATTTGAATAAAATTAATAGCACAATGCAATTAATCTAAGCAAACAGTGAAGTTAATCTAACTTCTTTCAGGTCATATAAACCATATATCATAAGATTTAATTTTTAAAAGGAATCGGAAATAAAACGTAAAGAACCGATAAAGCATATAGGACATGCAAAAATAAATCCAACTCTCAGTATATAAGATTTTAATTATTTGCTTCTTAAATGAATGTTAATTAAACTAATAACTCTAACAATTAAAAACTTAACAGATGGAGAAATATAATATTAGAAAAGAATAAAAAAATATAAATTTGAAATGAGCAATAAAAGAGAATTTACAGTAATAAATAAAAGATAAAATAGGATGATGAAATAAGGGAAGATTAAAATCTCGTAAAGGATCTCCTAGAATGATAATTATTAGTTTATGTAAATATGCAATATGAAAAGTGAAATTTTTGAAGTAAATACGGAAGAGGAAGCAGATCTATATTTAACCACCGTAATCAATGCAGGTGTTTTCAGGAGGAAATATAGCATATAGCGTAATTTCCGTGTAGTACAAATATTTATGATTAATTCCAACTTAAATTTGCATTCTTCTCTTGCTTTTTACCGGGAATCCGCCAAAACAGAGGAAGTAGAGGAGGTAATTGAAAAAATTCCTGGAGCATCTTTACGTGCTATTCCGAAAATTTGTGATTTTACAGATTGCTGAAGCTTCTCAGAATTATAATTTTATTGCATCGACGAAAGACCTTTTGAATCAGAAAATTTACTCTTCAGAAGAAAATTCTACTTTCAGAAGAAAAATTTATTTTTAATAAATTTTTGAGTCAGAGAACCAAAACTAACAAAAGAACGTCTTTTTAACCAAACGAATCAAATATTTTCCATTTAAAGGATATGAATAAATTTAATGTTTGTAATTAAAAATTTTTAATTAAAGGATCAAAAATGAAAATGGAAAAATACATACATATATGTATATATTTACGTTAAAAAAAACTCAATATTAGTCGGAAATTAATATTAAAACTAATAACGCGAAAACGCTATAAAAACTAATAACGCGAAAGCGCTATAAAAACTAATAACGCAATATTAGTCGGAAACAATTACTTTTCGATACATAATCTTTTAAAGCTTTGTTTTAGAAAGACACATTACATTTTTTTATATGTAATTATAATTTAGATGAATAAAAAACATAGTTTCAAAAATGTTTTGACCATTACTGACATCTATGAGAATAACTCGTATAATATGAGAACAAAAGAAAAAAAACTGCAAAATTTTTCGATAAAGGACGACAAATCGCTACAAAATATTATCACGCGAATCACATATATATATTTTTTTTTTCGTAATCAGGAAAGTGTCCTCTATACCCATAGTAAAAGTTATTTGAAAAAATGTATCACAGAAAGTAAAAGAAAAAAAAACCTATGCAATGTTGCGTTGTCGCAATGCCAAATGAATTATTTGACTTTTTATTCTGTGTTTGCACCTTTAACAACGTGTGTAGAGCCATTACATTAAAAACGATCCAACTTAATGCTATTCTGACAGGCTCTATCATCAACTCATACTACCTGGTAGGGTTTGATTCGTTTGGTAGGGGGTCGGGTTTGGTCTTTTTCTTTTTTACTTATGATAGAAAATGCAAGATAGTTACTGCAGTAAAAATCCGTTTGAGAGGCAAAGAATAATATTGATTTTTCAAATTATTAATACCTATCTTAATAATACGAAAGTACTTTTTACTAAAGGTTGAAGAGTTTAGTAGGTTCATAGAATTATCATTGATAAAAAGACGCCCACATTGAGAAAAATATTATTTATAAAAGGAAAAGATCTAGATTATACAAATAGAGTCACTTCAACGTTTACACAAGAATATTATTCTATTTCTTAGAAAAACAATTCATATAATAAAAAATATATATGTAGTCAAAGAATAACAAAAAAATAATAATAATAAGTAAGTAAATAAATGATACTCAAACGTTTTTCTTAGAATTTTTAAGATACTGAATTCAAAATAAGAGAACCATATTAAAAAAAAGCTAGTCCTCAATTTAAAAAAATTTAAAAATTTAAAAACAAATAAAACAAAATGAGATTTTTTTATTAGATATTCATAAAGTACACATTAACTATAAGTCGTGTGGGCTATTAATGGGATACCTAAGAAGAAAACGAAACCCACCGGCGTACCTAAACAAATACCATGTAGTTTTACATTACGTATAAAGGTTTTTATTTTTCCTTTATAAAACATATACAGCGAAAATTAGCTTTTACAGATTCGTAGAAGACAAATTTTATATACTCGACGAAAGATATATACGACTCCTTCATGGAACCCAAGGTATCTTTCTTGCGGATATGTGAAAATCTCATTTTAAATCTGAAATTTTATAGAATCTGAAAAAGCCCGTGTGATTAAATTGAAAACTGTTTTATATATTAGGATAAAACAGTTAACTGGATAAAACAATTGAGTTAGGATAAAACAAAAAGCTCAATATTAAAAATTCAAAACGCGGAGAATGTTTTTCCAAGAAGCAAAGCATTTGAACGTTAGCAGAAACCATTTGAGAAACGCAAAATAAAACATTTATAAATGAAATTAAAAACCATTGTTTATCTTATTCTTTTAACTTAAATAATATATTATTTGTTAAATCAATATTTTATAAAATTTTCCCATTTTATTGTTGTAACAAACCTTTAATTATGTGCTTATTGTTTTCTTCGGGGACAAAAATACTGTTAAAAACAATTGTGTAACAGTTTATATAGCTCTCTTGCATTTAAGAAAATGAATCATTTCAATCCCAAATTCTTGGAGTCTGTCAAGTCGAGGGGAGCTGGGTTACGTGCACACAATTTAAAGTTGTAAGAGATAATAAAAATCACTATAATAGACTAATTATTAACAGTGACATAAACGAATTGTTTTAATTACATATATTACAATATTGGTTCAATATTAGTTATTAGTAAACTGCTGCTTTATGTTTTTAAATTGTGATCAAATAATAGTTAAAAGTAAAATAAGCTACATTTTATAAGTTACGTTTATATATTACATATAATTATATATATTATTTAATCTTATAAATTATATAGTTTATAGATTATATATTATATAAGCTACATTTTGTAACAAGAGTAAAGATTGCGGTTTTTTCAGGATGTTTAACATATTTTTTAAAAGGATTCTGTATATTAGCTACATTTTTGTAAGCTACATTTATATATTATAAATAACTATGTATATTATATAAACTTATAAATTATATAGTTTATATATTATATAAGATACATTTTGTAAGCTATGTTTTTATATTATATATAACTATAAATTTTGTATATTATATAAGCTTATAGATTATGCATATATAAGCTACATTTTGTGATACGAGAAAAAAGATTACGTTTCTTTTCTAATATATTTAGCATATTTTTTAATTGGATCATGTACAAGATTAAATAAGAAAATTAAAAATTATATTTACCCCTACTTGATTAAATATACAATTAAAAATGTAAAAATAAATTATTTATTTTTAAGAATATATCTAGATGAATAAAATGTACGCAGTAAATTAAATAATTCTTAAAAAATTTAGAATTTTCTTAAAGAAGTTAATAAGATTGTTTCAGTAATTTAAGCAATTGTAATTGTTATAATTATACCTTTACAAAAGAAAAGCACGATTTATTAATATATTTAACGAAACACTAAGCATATTTATGAAATTCTTTTATGCAAAAATAAAGATTAACAACAATAATTTATTTCCTCTTCGATGATAACTTATTTTACATCATTTATATAAAAATAACCCTATTTCAAATTGAAATTTCAAAAATTAATGCATTATTAATTTTTTTCTTCTTATTTTTAAGAAAATATGATGTATTTGATACGAAAACATTTTAGATAAAGTTTTGTTTTTTACAAACAGCTAATAATATTAATTAAAAAAAACAGTTAAAATTTTAAAGGAAAATATTTTTATGTATATTTAAAAATTTTTTTTTTACATTATTGATTGGGTTAATGATATAAATAATGCCGGAAAATTTCTAATATTATGAAATGTGCATCGTGTGTGATCTAAAATTTTGTTTAAAGCCTTACTATGTTTGGAATTTTTCTTATATAATATAAAACTCTTTTATTACACGATCGATTACAATCTGGTAAATTCGGTTTTATGACTAAACTTTACTGACTATAAAATACTAGTTTTTAATGTCTCACCAGAACAAATGTAGCTTGTAATTATCTTCAAAATAAATTTTTCTTCCAAAAATTGAAATAATTACCAATCCATTGAGCACATGCTTTTTCATTTGAGAGTATGTAGCTGGAAAGCGTATTAACAGAAATGTAAATGTGCCAAATAGTAACGATTACTATCCATTAAACATTTGGTTAAGGTTTTATTTTGTGGTCAACTTTGATTCATCGCCGCTAATATTTCCACAACAATGAATTTAAGCTGTAATTAAAGTTTTCCTGCGGGGTTTTTTTTTTTTCTCCTTAAAAGTTATGTACGAAACGTGAGCATAAGCATTAGAAAACCAGTCTTCGAATTGCTCTGTCAGACTTAGACTGATGTTAAAATCATGCAGCTCTTCCTGGTGGCAGGTTAGGAAACCAAAGGTGATAAATGGACGAATGCTTTTGTTCCCTCTACTACTTCCGGGTTATTATCTCAGTGTGGGTACTTTTACTTTTCTAACCCATACGGTAGTTACTGTGAATATGCCCACTAGTTGCAAAATGTTTAGTGCTTCGGAGTTTCATTTCTTTCCTTTTTGTTTATTTTCTCTCTCTCAACAACGGTTTGCTTAAACCTTGTTTACTAGATTCGCCAGAGCGTTACGGTGGAAAAAATAGCCAGACAACGATTCTTATGCAAATGCGCTGGAGGGCATCGTATTCAAAGCAAGGATTAATATGATTGGAGAACAAAAACGCATCCTTCAATGTGGTATTATTCTTTTCAAATGGGGATGGTTTTCAGACAATATGACGAGCCAGCAATTAAGACTCTATGAGAAATAGATAGTAAAAGGGAAAAAAAAAAAAAAAAATAATGCGTTTCTAGTATTCATGGTTAATTCAGGATAGCTCTTTGGGAAATACCATTGTGATCTTCTCGAAACACAGCTGTTTGTTTTGCTTATCACAGAAACTATCATGTATCACTTTCATATTTAAAATAAAATAAAATGAATTCGATTAAACATAATTCTATTAATGTATTAAATGAATGGAATAAATTACGTGGAGGGGACTTTAGACTGCTGACTCTTAAAAAATTTACCTTTTAATATCGCAATATTTCAAATAGTTTTGGAAATAAACTAACAGTGGATTGCATTATAACCAACATGCGCTATAGTAAAAGTTTTGATTCCTTTCTCTTCTAATTTTGAAACTAACTAATTGAATAAATTTCAGGGGTGGGGGTGGGGGGGAATGGACCGGATTGGCCTGTTCGATAGCTTGATATGCAAACTAAAACAAGCGGATGCGAGTGTTTCCCCAGCAAATACCACATTGGGGGCATTCGTTTCAAATTGTGGTGGCACAATGTGGGTTAGTATAACAAGCTTCTCATATGCATCATGGAACGCTGAATCTATTATATATCCGCCGCTAACATTCTAATGGTTTAGCGACCAACAGGTTGCAAACAACAGAAACACGTGAAAATTTTTAAATACTGTTTCTTGGTTACGGTAAAAGGGTTATTTAAAAACAGTAATGCTAATATTTGGCATATACTGTATAATTATATATATATATATATATATATATATATATATATATATATTATATATATATACATATATATATTTGATACACCAAGTGTCTAAGTGTTTGCCAGCTGCATTAGAAAGAAAAATATATTTGATACGTATTATAGAAGATAATGGATTATCAAAATTTTATGATCAAAATATAAGTTTTTTTTTTTAATTATTAATTACTAATTCTCTGACATTGCCAAGAATTGCAATTTTTTTTTTTATTAGCACAACAAAAGTAGATTTAAATATGTTAAGAAACCACTAATATGTTTTAAATAAAAATATTAACATTATCTTTTTGGACTAAAAATATTGATTTCATTTCAGTAAATGAGTGAAAAATAAATTATACGCTTTTTATTAATATAAAATCTTCGATATAAAAAAAAAAATCTCATATTTTATAATAGCATTCATTTATTTCAGTTCCAAATTCCTGAGTAAACTTTCCAAGTTAATTATCTACATTCATCATCCTAGAAAGCCCATCAATCAGGCTTTCAATGTAATTGTGTAGCAACGGATGTAATTTGTTTACTGTTTAGACAATGAAAAGGCGACGAAGAATGCAAATTGAAACAAAAGCATTTGTGTTCTACAAGAAGAACTGATATTTATATGCCCGGATGTTTGAATAATTATTGAAAAGAATCACTAACTGTTAGGAAAACATCCACAATGAACTTCCTTTGCCATTTTTCTAGGCAAAAGGGATGCTTTATGCAAATGTGCGGCCATGTTTGCAAACCTTAATATCATGTAGGTCACTGTTTGCATCGTCTTTGTTCAACAACACTTCAAGAATGCAGACTTTTGAACAAATTGCTATCTGCATAGTGTCAAAAGAAGATCAAAACTTTAATTGCATTGCTTAACATAAAAATAAGTATTTGATTACATACACTATTCTGATTCAACGTTATATTTATTACGAGTAGCACAGATTTGCAACAAAGAAGTACACGAGTTTCATATTATTTCCCTTTTTATTACCCTTTGAATAAAAATACTTGAATTAAACAATACACTTTTGATAAAATTTTGAATACATTTTCCTAAATAGAATTTAAAAGTAACTACATAAAAAATGAAATTAAAAATATACAAATAAACAATAATGATCTAAAATGAACACTTCTTTGTCCAGAAAGATGGCGAATACATCGCTTTGCATAACTATAAATTATATAAATAAATATAAGTAAACAATAATCGTGTATTTTTCTCTTTCCATATAAATTACTTTATATTATTAGTCAACAAAACAAAATATCAAAATCGTTTCTAAATACACTCATGTCCATAAATTAAGGATAATTCAGAATCACACAGAAATTGAACTCTAAAATAAAAATTTCACCTGTAGAATTATCACACATATCTTGAAGAAGAACATGCAAATTACAGGAAACCACCCGATGGCGCGGATAGTACGTCACAATGACGAGAGTGTAAGAGAGGGGTATATAAGGAATGGTGGCAAAGAAGTAAAATTGTTCACAAGCGCTTTAAAAGCCTTTCAGTGCAATAACCGCATAGTTATGGCACAAAGGAAGCATTTGGATGATTTTTACGTGGTGGAATTATCGGACGACTGGAATGTGGACGTACCCAGCTGGAAGTATCCGAGGAACTTGGAATCGCCCAGAGTGTCATCTCCAGGCTTTGGCAACGATTCCAAGAGGATGGTAATGTGAGTAGATGTTACAGCACAGCCCCCCCCTTCCGAGTTACAACGCCAAATGAGGACCGGTATTTAGCAGTTACTGCCACAAGAAACAGACGGAGCACAACATCAGACCTGTCTCGTCAGCTCTCTTCAGCTATCGGTACGACAGTTTCAAGGCAGACGCTTAGGGCACATTGGTCTATATGCTCGTAGGCCTGTCAGATGTGTTCCACTTACCGCAACTCACTGTCGCCTGCGATTAACCTGGAGTAGAGAGCATGCATTGTGGACACCGCAACAGTGGTCTTGTGGGATGTTTTCCGACGAGTCCAGGTTTAGTTTGCAGTCTGATTCTCGCCGGACTTTCATATGGAGAGCGCCAGGTACCCGTTACCACCAAGAGAACACCGTTACGGTGGTGCAGGATGGCTCGTTTGGGGAGGATTATTCTTGGTTCCAGAACTGACCTGCATGTTCAGAGTGTAACGATGACAGGCCACATCTATCGGGATGTCATTCTGGAACAACATGTACGTTTGTTTCGGGGCGCCATGGGTGCTGAATTTCTGTTTATGGAGGACAACGCCCGTCCTCACCGTGCAAACATTGTAGATGAATGCCTTCAATTGGAGGATATCACCCGTATGGATTGGCCAGCATACTCATCGGACTTGAATTTAATAGGGCATGTGTGGGATATGCTTAGCCGACGAATTGCAGCCCGTCAACCCCCCACCCACCTGTCAACCGGAACTTCGGAGGGCATTGGTTGATGAGTGGTGTAATGTTCCCCAAGATCAGATTGATAATTTGATACTCAGCATGCCTAGGCGTTGTAAGGCCTGTATTGCATCGTCCGGGAGACATACTCCCTATTAACCATCATACTAACCATGTTATACTGTTTTTTGTAAATAGCTTCTTTTTTGAAATTTGCTCCAGGTAGTAAAAATCGCAATTTTTATTAATTATGTCAAACATATAGCATCTTTTTTTGCTGTTTACCTTTTGCTTAATAAATAGACTTTACAAATAAGGCAAATTTGTTTTGCTTCTGTCTCTTTCTTTGCCTGAACTTCATTATCCTTAATTTATGGACATGAGTGTAATTAAAATATTAAATAAATTTCATTATAATATAATATGTATGTAAAATTTCACCACAAATTACATTTTTTTTGTATAAAAAATAATATTTCTTGTATTCATTTCAAACTAATCACAATATGTTAATTTACTGAAAAAGAGGAATAATACACAAAAATGTATAATTTTATCTGTTAAATAACAGAAAAATTGAGAATACTTGAAAGAAAGCGACATTTGTAATGTGTATAAAAAAAGAATGCGAACATAAAAAACTTCGTAATATCTATAAAATTTATAAAACAACACTTTTAATTTTTTTCATTCACTCAAATATTTATTTTATCGTTTCTAAATAAACAAAATTAGATAATTTTTTTTGGGAGGGGAAGTTTCATAAGCTTTAATTTTTTTATTGCTAGCTTCTTCTTAGATGTTATTTTATTTAAATTAAAAAAGAACTAATTAGAATATTTTTGTGATTTTTAGCTATGCACAAAATTTAAAAAATAAAACATTCATTATTTTTGTTTTTTTTTTTAACCATTATAGCATGCATCAATTTATTTAATATCTAAAATGACAGCAGTCGATTGTAATGACTAATTTACAAGTATAATTTTACTTTTAATTAATAATTTTTTACTTTTAATAATTTAACGAATTTCCCAAAAATTTGTTATTTTTAAATTAAATAATAATTTTATTTAAATTAAAAATAACGAATTTTTGGTAAATTTGATACACACAAGATACAAAAGTTATATATTTAGTTAAAAAATTACTCTATTATGATTATAAAAAGCACGCTCAAACAAATATCTTGCTCTCTATAAGTTAGAGTATTCCCAAACCTCTAACTTCCTTAGGATATAGGTTATATGCACGTGAAAATCTAAATAAAATTAAAAATAATCTCTTTGAGATGCAAATGAAGCTTCTCTTAAGAGTCACTGTGCTAATTTTATAATTATGATAATTCCCTTTTAAATTACACCTACTCAGCAGATGCACAGACACCAATGAAGGGTTTTGCTTCAACAAATGACGCCTTTTATAAAGGAAAAGGCCAACACTAATCCCACGCAATTTTGAAGATCATATTTGTTTTATTTATTACATCATTTCTCATATCTACTACCATATATGTTGCTTAAAACAATGTGTTATTTGAAAGCAAAATTTTATATTGCAAATAATATTTCAATGCGCAATATACATGCGCTATAAATGCATGATTATAAATAATATAAATGAGCAATATACATGCGCTATAAATGTATGATTATAAATAATATAAATGAGCTATATACATGCGCTATAAATGCATCATTATAAATAATATAAATGCGCTATAAATGCATGATAATCTATATAAATACGCATTATACATGTGCTATAAATGCATGATAATACAGTCTGAGTAAAAACTTTAAGGCCAGTAGACATTTTTGAGAAAATGGAAACATTTAAACTGAGGAATTAAAATACCATTTGATTGATAATTATTGAGCTTAAATAAAAAAAAAAAAAAGTAGAAAAATTAATTTGCAAATATTTTATTATTAGAAAATATTACAGAACACACAGATGAATATTTGAGCCTGAGTAAAAACTTTAAGGCCACCAAAGAAAAGAACATATAAGAAAAAAATTACAAATTCTTAGAAGGTTGTGTAGGAGCCATTACTTCGAATTACTTCAAATATTCTTGTTTTCATGGATGAAACGAGTTTTTGACAAAAGGGTGGGGTCGGTTTTATACCATTCATCTTCGATAGTAGATTTCAGCTCTGTTGTTGATGTAAAATGTCTCCCATTTGTATAAACTCTTCTTGCTAAGTCAGCCCAAAGGTTCTTGATTGGGTTGGGTCAGGTGATCTAGCTGGCCATTTCACAGTTTCAACATTGTTGACTTGGAACCAATTTTTGTGCTGTTACTCGAATGGATCGGTGCATTGTCTTGCTGATATTTCCAATTTTCTCCAGCAAGACATTCAGCATTTGGCAATTTTGGCATCCTTGTGAATTCATTCTACCTGTAACGAATGCAATTGAGCCCACACCTTTGTAAGAAAAACAGCCCCAAGTCATGACAGACCCTCCACCTAATTGGCGCTTGGAGAACATTTCTTTTTCATTTCTTATATCATGCCAGTAGAAATTCCAGCCATCTGGTCCATCCAAATTCCATTTTTTTCGTCAGAAAAAATAATTTCTATCCATTGGTTGTCCCAGGTCATGACTTTCTGGCCAAAGTTCAAACGCTCTATTTTTGTGTCTCTGCAGTAACTGGGGCTTAGTCAATTTTGCTGTATAAGTGTACCTACCAGACCTTCTAATTGTGTTATAAATCGTTTTTTGACAAACTTTTAAACCTGTCGTCGGAATCAGTTACCTGGTTGAGTACTTTCCAGTAGATGCAAGTTGGCAAACTCTTCTTTCACCCACGCGAGGACAAAGCTTTAGGTCTTCCCCAGTATTCTTTTTATCATAATTGTCTTTCAATTTTAAAAATTGTTGACTACAGTCTTTGATCTTCCTATCTTTATCGCAATAGCGACTACTCATTCCTGTTGAAGACAAAGCTTCGATCTGTCCTCTTTCACGATCAGTTAACTTCTTACGCTTCGCCATCTTCACAAAGATCACCAATACTTCGAAGAAACGTATGGTAAATATGAAAATTGAAGCGTTGTCACAAGCTAGTAGTTGCAATGGTAATTACACGATTATATTATATTTATTTTTAAAAAATGACCGGTGGCCTTAAAATTTTTACTCAGGCAGAAATACTAACTTTGTAAAAAACCACATGTTTTCTCATAATTATGTATTTACAAATTATCTTTATAGCATTTATTTCTTATCAATGAACTTTAATAATTAATATTATGTGAATCCCTTTTATTTTATTTTACATTTTCTCAAAAATTTTTACTGGCCTTAAAGTTTTACTCAGGCTGTATATATAAATGCTCAATATACATGATTTTAAATATGTAATATATATGATTTCTTAATGATTTATCACTTAACAGTAGAACAATTAATGCAATTGATGAATATATTCAAACTAAAATTTCTTTTGAAAAATAAATACAACTCCCTGTTATTTAAGTTATTAAATAAATGGTACACAATGTAAATTTATTTCTACAACAATAATTAAATTTCAGAAATTTATTCAAGTTACAGTATTATCATAAAATTAATTCAAAAACTTACCACGTAATTAATAAAATAAGTCATGTTTTAAATGACCTTTATTTTAATGTTCTACTGATTAAGGACGCGCTTTGAATAAATTTCCTTTTATTTATTTTTACCCATTATGGTGTTAACTACACTAATTTGTATTGAAGCTAGTGGCGATGAAATAAATTTTAAAAATAAATTACCATTACCAATTCAGTTTATCATCACTTTACTCAAACAAATAAATTTTAATTTTACTAACACTTCATCTGCTGTTTATTGTGCTTTTTACAAAACGTTTTCATGGATTAGCCTCTGAACCACACTCAAAATAAACTTCAAAAAAAAGAATAAAACATTTAAAATTTTAAAATTTAAGAGTGAAAATTAACTTTAAAGTGAATTTTTTGACATTTTTTTATAGATGTTAAGATAATCATTTCAAATTAATTAAGATCTCATTTAGAAAAAAAATTTCCATTATTTTTTTTTAAATAATTTTGACTCTCACTATCATTTTAGCCTCGTTCTGTTTCAAAATTGAATTTTGAAGGTAATTTATCTAGATTTTAAGAATGACAACATTAGTAAGAATTTGAACAGAAACTAGAAAAAAAATTTTTATTAGAAATGCTCATGAGTTATTTTTTTTTAGTATTGGATACTAACATGAAAGCAAATGAGAATTTTCAAAAATTTGAATTATATCTCTGGTATTTATACATTTACTTGAAACTACTAATAACATATCAGTGAATCAGTGCGCAGTGAATTGTGCTTTTTTTTATGTAATACCCCTAATTCAGAATACTTAAAAATTCATAAAAAAAAAACCTTCAAACATTTATGAAACTTTTCAAACATAACTTTCAAGAAAATGCGAAAAAAAGTGTGATGTTACATATGGTTGCCAGAAATAAGCTTTATTGGAGTCATGTGAAACTGTATAACTGATGAAAACCAGATATCAGAAGATAAAAATGAAATAAATATATGAAATAAATATTATTCGTTAGCTCAGTGATTCTTTAACTTTTGAAGTCGGAGTACATTTAAAATCCTAAAATAATTGTAAGCTCACTACATACAAATTTCTGAGAAATATGTTATAATAGTTAAGTCAAATATTACAGAAAAATATGATAAAAAGAATAAAGTGAAACGCACTTTAAATGAATTTATTAATGTGTTTATAAGAAACATAAACATGAAGTACCCTACCGACGTCTTCAATATTAGGCTTATATTTGAAAGGCAAACTCTCATTTCCTCGTCATTTAATTGAAGATTTCTTCTCTTTTTACACTTAATTAACTCTAGTGAGGGTAGAAAATCCTAATTTACACAAATATGATGTTGAAAAATGTAGTAAAATTTTCAAAGCTTTTTGTGATATTGACAAGCATTCTTTTAAAGAAGATTTCAAGAGACGTATTTAATCCTCAATCCATGATCAATGAATAAAGTTACATGCTCTTCTTCAGTTATTGTTAAATGACCAACTCTCCAACTTGAATACGGCGGAGTCTCATAGGTTGCTATGAAAATCTTTTAACAATTCTTTTCAACAATGAAAATCACATAGATGCTAATACTTCTAGTAGTCAACCATGGAACCTACAGCTCCTAGTTTCTCTAAAACATTCTTTGGCGCATTATTACTATTTGGCGACTTTTTATATGAAGAAGAAAAGAAAAAAAAAGCAATAAGAAAGGCTAGTTGTTTACAATGAAAGCTGCTTTTGAATGGGAAAATTGATAAAAAGAATAACTATATTTTTATATCTGGACACATATTTTTCTTGAATACCGTAAGGCGCGTTTAAAAATTTAGGCCGCACCAATACGCCCCTGGAGCATCTTTTGAGAATCATTGCGTTAGCTTGTGAAAGAGGAACGAAAAGAGATGGATGCCCCTGTTATTGTATTAATAAATATCCATCATTCGGGTTGCTTAAAATTATAGATAACTTTTGTATAATGGTAATGTAGTTCCGGTTAATGTTAATTCAGGTTCTGTTAACTATTACTATATGTATATTTAATGTCAGGAAGTGGCATTGTATTTGCGCCGAGATGTACCTTACATTATTGATCAAGCCACCTTCCAGAGGCCAATCTCATCGACAGAATGGATGACAAAGGCTCAGTTATGTATCTCTAGATCTGTTTGCTTTGGATTATTTCCTGAACAGATATCTAAGGAAATTGGAATCTACGTCGAATTCCATTCAATACAGAAATAAGACTAAGTTATTCTTTTTGCATGTTGCTTTCGCCTTTCTGAACACTGCAATATTGGATCCTCTGCAGTTAGCCATTGTACAGAGTACGCAAGCATGTTATGATATGCATGGTCATCTTAAGCGCCTACCTATGCAACATAATGCCACATGCAAATACTGCTATTTGTGCTTCTTTTATTTTTTTCTTACACCGGATGTGACGTCAAATCACAAATAAACTTTATGCAACATCTAACACGAAATAAATGTGCTATTGCTTTATTCTGTTACATACGAGATTTTAAAATTTTAACATATAACTTTTTTTATTATTTCTAATAAACAAGCTATTGTAATTAAAGTCGTATTATACATTTTTAATAACAAATATTAAAACTTCATTTTAAAAGAAAAAATACTCATACATTTGATAAATATTATCATTTCTATTGAAAACTGTAAAATCAAAAAAAAAAATGTATACGTACTGAGAAATACATATAAATTTCATAATGCATTTTCATAAATAATGCATATTTTTATTCATTAAACGTTCGATCAATATCAGAAAAAATGAAATAAATTACGAAAATGATAAATGACTGCGCACAGTAGCACCTCTATTATATATGCAAAAACAATTCTTGATCATATTTAAGAAATAAAAGAGGCCATAAAACTGAATATCTGAAGATCCTTTGAGTTAATTTTCAAACATAGTGAGAGTGAAGTGCAATAAAATATTTAAAAGATTTGAATGGGGAATAAATCGTCATAGGCGGTCTGACAGCAATACCCTATAAGGCGTTCATAAGTATGTCACTTAATTCTCAAACTAAAAAAGGAAAGATTTGGAAGAAATAACAGTTACTTAAAACTCTATTTGCTTGCAGTTTGAGGTGAACAAAGTTAATCCTATTTAAAAGATTAATCCATCAATAACAATATGATTGATTGACGAGAGGGAAACAAAATAAATACTTTACTGGCAGTCTTTATATGAATTTAAATTTTCTTTAGAAACAATCATGTAGAATAAATCTCAATTAAACCTAAAGGGTGTTAAACCTGTAAGTTAATTTTTTACTACAATCTTTCGTAAAGAGGACAATTTAGAAGTAGTTGAACTATTAGCATTGAATAAAACTTTAATTTGTCATTTCTGTAGTAATATTTATTTACTAAGAATTGTTTAATTTTATTTTAACAAATTTGCAATGAACTTTGAATATTTAAAATATTATTGTATTTGTCTTAAAATTATTTGAAAACAAAC
This sequence comes from Caerostris extrusa, assembly GCA_021605095.1. Taxonomy (NCBI): domain Eukaryota; kingdom Metazoa; phylum Arthropoda; class Arachnida; order Araneae; family Araneidae; genus Caerostris; species Caerostris extrusa. The sequence continues at coordinate 141,643 of BPLR01012536.1, forward strand.
ACAATAATATTGTATATATTTGAAATGTATATTGAATATTGCACATATTTGGGTATATTGAAATTGTACATATGTGAAATAATATATACAATATTGTGTCATTCATTAAAATATTCCCAAAAGTTTTATTTAATTAAAACATTTAAGTGAAATGTAAGAAATAACAGGTCTACCGTCATTTTTTGCGCACTTTAGGCTGATTAGAGCGTGACCTAGTTTAAATGGATTCAGAACCCTCTAACAAACATCCATGCCATTGATTGAACCTGAAGCATGTGGTACCAAAACAGAATAGATAATTGACCATTAGGCCGCTCATGAATGTATTAGTTTATGCTAAGTTTATATATTTCTAGAAACTTATGTGTGTATGTAGTAAAAATTTCCTACAATTTAATCTATGTGTACTGTAATTTTTAAAAAAACAAATAGAACATTTCTAAATACAGATATAGATTTAGTTTACTTTAATGCTGTGATAACTATACAGACACATTAAAGTAAACAGACACAATAAATTAAATTTACATCAAAATACATTAATGATCCTTCAAACACATTTACAAAAAGTTTTGTCTCAAAAATAATGTAATGATCCTTAAAATTACATTACATCTAATTTTTGTTTCAAAATTATTGATCCTTCAATTGAATTTAAAGTGTCTAAATTCAAATTTGATTATAGTCAGAGATAAAGTTTAATATCTATTGTAAATAAGCGAAGAATATTTGTAACTTTTCAGTCACTTATTTAAATTACACAGAATGTTTAAAATAAAAAGAGAAATAAAAACAAATAGAAATTTTTTAAATACGGATACAGATTTCCTTTACTTTAACGCTATGACAGATATACAGACACATTAAAGTAACTTTACATCAAAACACATAAATGATCCTTTTACATCTTTTGTCAAAAAATTAATGATCCTTCAAACACATTTATTTCAAGTTTTTGTGAAATTAATAATTTAATAGAGTGTCTAAAATTCATAATTCGATTACAGTGAGAGAAATTTTTAATCTGTATTGTCAAAATTTTTGCACTTTTCAATCACTTATTTAAATAAAATTCACAGAATGCTTTAAAAATAAAAAAGAGAAATAAAAAAACAAATAGAAATTTTTTTAAATACAGATATAGATTTCCTTTACTTTAATGCTATGACAGAAACAGATATATTAAAGTATACAGACACATTAAAGTAAGTTTACATCAAAAACATTAAGGATCCTTCAGACAACAAGGGTTTTTTTTGCATCCAGTTTTTGTCTCGAAATTAATGATCCTTCAATTAAATTTAGAGTGTCTAAAATTACAATTCCATTACAGAGAGAGATAAACTCTTAATCTCTATTATAAATAAGTGAAGAATGCTTTTAGCACTTTTCAGCCTCTTATTTAAACAAAAACACCGAATGCTTAAAAAAAAAAAAAACAAAAGACTAAGATTTATTTACGTTGCTACTGATGCATTCCAATGAAGGAATCCTTTCTCATTCAAATCTACTATGTCCGATAGCTTAAAAGGAAAATCCGCGTAGTCCATCACTTCATGACAAAAGAGTCATTTTCTTTTTGTGAAAAGATGCATCCAGTAATGAAGTTCATTTAAAAGAGAAAGAAAAGAATACTCATTTCAAAGAGCTTTTTTTTAAAGTGATTTAGCTAAATCCTAAGATGAAGGTCGAGGGAAAAAATGCCTTTGAAAGTAAGAGGAAACATATGTACAAAACTCTTGTTCAATTCACCGTTCTACTTTTCCAATTCGCATGTTAACTCTTGCTTTCAAAAGGTTAAAGGGTGTAATTGCAGCCTTTCGAAATAAGAGCAATTAATCTCAATCCTCGAATAGGTGGTTCTAGAGCTATAATTCTATAGATGTACATATAAGCTCATCTGTTTCACCATCATTTATAAATATGTATTGCATTAAGAGTGATGAAGTCTGGGCCTTTTCATGCATTAATAATGATGTTAAAGCTAACATGAGATTACTAATAGTACTTTCTTCGGTAATTTTAATCCAGAGAACATCTGTTGATTATAATCTGCGATTTCATGAAGTATACAGTTTTCTTATATTATAAAAAAGTTTACGCAAAAAAAATTCTTTAAAAGTGAAGAAATGATTCGATGAAAAAAAAAAATATTTTTTAATTCTTATTGGTTAACTTTTAATCTTTATTAAACATTAAAATTAAATATCTTTTAATTTAAATAATCATTTTTTTTATCTATCGAAAAAAACTTTTCTTTAGATCTTAAAATTGTCTAAAATAATATCAATATCAAGATGGAACAAAAATATTGTTTTTTGAAAGATCGTTACAGGAATTAATAGTATTTAAGATAATTATGATAGGTTGCAAGAAAATATTGATTTCTTAAAAGCTCCAATAGTTAAAATTATAACTTTTTATATATTTTTTTTTTTATTTACTTCTTTCAATTTATTGATTAAATAAATTGAACCAATCATTTTGGGTTAGTTTACTGATTTAAACTGAACTTTTTTTTGTTATAAGAATTTATATCCTAATGTTATGTCACATTAAACAATGAAAAAATTTCATTTTTTAATGAAATATCAAAATGATAAGACGGAAAGGTCAGTTAGATGTACTAATATTATTAGGAATTCATTATTCCGAATATGACATTAAACAAACATCATTATAGAATTAAAATTTGATGCATGATAAACGCAACTGAAGTCATCGACTAATCAAGAAAAATGAGGAGAATTTCTAAAAAAGAAATACCTTTATGTGTTTTTAACTAAAAAAAATATGATGCAACTGCATATGTCATATAAGATTACTGTTGGAAGCATGATGCAATATTAAAGGTTTAAGAGAATAATAAAATTTATCAATAAACAAAACTTTAAATCATTAGTGCTAATGAGTGAAAATTCTTCCAGATTAATAATTTTTGAGAACTTCAGTTGCATTTTTTATATTTTATGAATATTCAATTATGCAAATTTTGCACCTTTTTATTTCCAAAATGTATTTTGAAATAAATTATGCTTCTTTTTGTGAAAAGGGAGTTTTCATAATGGAAATTTTGAAAAAATTCAATATTTCAAAACAACAGAATTTCAACTCGTACGCCCTTTATTCTATTGTAACACACGAAAGTGTCATCAAGTGAAGCAGAAACACTTAAGGGCATGCATAGAATTTCAATTTTTCAATAATAAATCTTTCAAAGGATTTATCTTCCATCTTTGTATCAATACACATCTTT